>JAQZBX010017672.1:0-35349 GCA_029593785.1 Cabassous unicinctus | reverse complement strand
GACTCCTTGTACTTCATCATGAAGAAAACATAAATGAATTGAGCTTAGCATGCATCTTTTCATTAAGAACTCAAGAAGAGAGAAAAAACCTCCCCATAATAACTGAGTTGAAGGGTAAGCAGGGTTTTAATAGTACACTGATTGTGGGCGGTGGGGAGCATGGGAATCCCTGTAGTTTCTGAGTAATATTTGGGTAATCTAGGCACCTTTAAAAAATGTATATATATATATAACAAATAACATTTATGTAAACAAATGCACATATATGCATATGTATTTATATACCATTTTACAAATAAAAAAATAAAAATAAAAAAATAAAACAGAAAAAAAATAGTACACTGATTCAAAGAGGGAAGCAGCTCTTCCTGTTTTCCAACTTGAAATTTTTTTCATTGTGTAGTTGTATCTTAGTTCTATTATTTTATTATGTAGCTACTACCTCTGTACAAGAGTGAAAGCAAGAAAAGAAATTTAAAGAGTAGATTTCTCTAACCCAGATTACTCAATATTTTCTTTCAGGATGGCAGTATCCAGGAACTTGAAATTCTCTCAAAGGTATAGGCATCTGTCAAGATATTCATATAAAGACATGGCATTCTCCATATGAAGGAATTCTTTATTTTTAGTTTAAAATTACCTCAAATATTAAAATACATATTACATTGTGGAATTTATTTGAAGAAGACTGCATGAATTTAGCAAAGGTGGTATTGGGTATGAAAAACTTTCACACAGGTTTATAAAATTCACTAGCTTACATGAAGCCAACACAAAATAATATAAAAACCAACTAACAGAAAAAGTTAAACTAGATAATTTTGCAAAAAAAATTATCAAGTATAAATTAAACTTCTTTGGAATCCATTTTTAAGAAATTTTTAATCTGTAAATTCCCTGCTTAGGAACTAAACACATCTGTTGAAAATTCTGTCTAGGATAATGTTAAAGTCTCTTTCCAGTCTTAGATGATGGGGTTTATGATTGCAGCACCATGGAGTAAAACACGGTGTGAGGAGTTTTATGAGAAGCTTTATCTGCAATTGGACCTAAGACAGCAGTTACTCTGGGGTATATGTGGGTAAGACTTTGTTCTAGGCTTTGTTATAGTCTTCCACAGAATTCATCCTAAGCACCTTTAGAAATGTGTAAATATGTGACATAAACAAAATGGCAGAACATACTAAGACAATGCAAGTGCTCACAGTCAGGACAAATCTTCAGGAAATCTAACATTTGAAGAGGATATCTGAAAATTTGATGTAAATGACAGAAATATTGTTGGATTACACCTGACTCTATGAAGGAAAACCTGAACATTGTCCCAGGATGATGGACAGGCATCGAATAAATAAATAATGATCAACAGGTATCTAATAAAGCCACAGTCTCTTTATTTCCATTAAAATATAGAGCTCAAAAGAAGATTCTGGCAGGCAAAATACATGCCAAAAATATGCTACCTGAGGTTTCCTGAACTTTTGAAATTTAATATAATGCAATTTATAAATCATCACTTCTCAATTTTTTGCTGTGTTTCTGTGATCCCTTACACTCTTAACAATAATGAAAACACAATGAAACTTCTATTAAAGTGGGATAGATATATATATATATACTTACCAAATTTAATTTATTAAACCCAATGAATCCTGTATACATTAATATATTAGCACATTTTGGCCAAAATATGTTCATTTTTAAAACCAGGGCATAGTAAGACATTGTTTTGGACTTATGAAAATCTCTTTAACATAGCATGTTAAAAAAGAGCTGAAATTTCCTACCTGTGTCTTTATTCATTGTTTAGAGAAAAGAGAGCCTCACACAGACATATTGTCATTAAATGGAAGGAGTATTTGATTAGCCCTTTAAGATAATCATTAATACTTCATAATATCAAAAATCTATAAAAAAATTCAATAAGTGGTTACTTATAAGGAATACCTACAGCTTTATAATCTGAAAACATGCAAAGAACTTTCATATTAAGTTAAATTTAAATTCATTGAAATAAAAACATTGAATGTTTTCACACCCAGGCATGATTTTTTAATACTATATATTGCTCATCCAAAAAATACTGATTTATATATTTGGTGAACTTTCAAATATGAAATATTTCTTATACAATAAAAATATGAAACACATTCATTTACTTCACTAACTATTCTAATAGAGAAATCTTTCATTACTGGGAGGTTCCTAAGGTTATGTCGAGGAAAATTTTCTAAAATTCTAAATTCACTGAAACAAATTTTATCATTTGCAACAATTATTAATTTTTCTTTTAAAATTCATTTATTTTCACAGATGGAGCAGGTCTTTCAGTAAAGTACTATTTCATTGCTGACTTTGGTATTCTCTCTCATTCTCTTTAATTCCTGGTATATGTAATTAGAACTTAGTTTATCTGGTAGATTTTCTAAAGAAAATAATACTTTTTGCATTTTTTACTTTTTATTTCCTTTATCATTTATTTATACTACTTTTCTTAATGGAGGATCACTTTCTTTTCCTGATTTCTTCAGCTAGAAATGATGGTCATTGACTTTAGACTTTCCTCCTTTTCTAGCACAGGCACTTACAATTTTAGGCTTCTCTCTATGCACTGCTTTTTAAAATTCTACCAATTTTTATGTGTTGTATTTTCATATCATTAGTGCAAAATATTTGTGAACATCAATTGTAATTTTTTTTTACTTAAAGTTAGCTTAAATATATGTTGTAATTTAAAGCTTCTTTCACATTGATATCTTTTTTAAAAGTTTTTTTTAAATTTTTTTTAAAGACACTTAGATTACATAAATGTTCCACAGAAACTATAGGGATTCCCATATGCAACACCTCCCACAATTCCCACAGCCTCCCACATAAACATCCTTAATTAGTGTGGCACATTAATTGCAATTGATAAACACATCTTGGGGTTTTGCGATTAAGCATGGACCATAGTTCACATTGCAGACCACACTCTCTCCCACACAGTTCTCCATGTTATATGATGATATAAAATGGCCTATATCTGTCATTACAATGTCACTCAGGACAATTCCCAAGTTCAGAAAAACCCCTGAAATACAACTGCTATTCCTTCTCCCTGCCCCCAGAGCCTCCAGTGGCCACTGGCTCCACATCAATGTGTAATTTCTTCCATTGTTTGAATCACAATATATCTATAGCAGAATAGCAGCAAGTTCACTCTAGTCCATAGCTCTTCCCACCATCCTGAGGAAGCTGGGATGGTGATGTCCACTCCACCTCCAATTGAGAGGGGGATTATATCCCATGGGGAAGATGGATGGGATTACCCTGCCTGTAGCTGCAAACACTCTCCATTCCCTGTGATAGCCATTGTCCATCATTATCTCCCTGCCAGTTGTCCTGGGTTGTCCAGTGAGCTGTAGAGAATGAGTTGCAGCACCACTGAGGTTCCAGACTCAGCTTGCACATGGACAGCCCAAAGACTCAAGTCTCTGGACGTACATAAGTATAGGTTTTAATAGAAGGGATAGATGAGCCATATGCAGGGAAGACATAGTTGAGTCAAATTCTGTCACTCTGTCACTCTCAGGAGCACAAATTCCAAAGAAAGGCCCACTGGCAAGGCACCATTGTCCAGGTCCACCTTGACATAGGACCTGGTTGTCTTTAGAGCCCTCAGAAGCCCCAACTATTTGGGGTGATATCCACTTGGGAATTCTATGAGAACATACTTAGGTGTGCGTATGCTCAATGCCCTACTGACTTGGCCCAGTTAATGCCATAATCATAACTTAATCATGCCCAGAGTAGCAAACCAGTTTACAAGCATGATCCAATTATATTTTTGGAATTCATAATTACATCAAATTGCCCAATGGCTACACCCACAGATCCCAAGTGTTTACCTGTTCCCTCTCACATCTCTATCTTCAGTATCCTGGGTATTCTAACCCACCCTTCCCAATCTACCCACCTGTCAATCCTGCACCACCCAACCCAATATGTCACTACCATCCTGTCTTATCCCTTCAATACACAACTACAGTCTATTACTTTACCATAGGTAATGTCGATATGGGTGATGGCTCGCAACTTTCTTTTCTCTTTCTCTTTCTTGTACATATATCTTTCAGACAATAGTTATCAGAGATTGCTCAATTTCCTTAATTCAAATCATGAGGTCATGTACTGTTCATCTTTCAATGCCTGGCTAGCTTCACTCAACATAAGGTCTTCCAGATTCATCCATGTTAGCCTATATTTTAGCAATTTATTCCTTCTTACAGCTGAGTAATATTCCATTGTATATATGTACCACATTTTGTTTATCCATTCATCTGCTGATGGGCACCTGGGTTAATTCCTTCTTTTGGCAACAGTGAACAATGCTGCCATTAACATTGATGTGTGTATATCTGTTCGTGTCTTTGCTTTCAGTTCTTGTGAGTATATACCCAGCAGTGTAATCACTGGATTATATGGAAGAGCTTTAGATAGATTCTTGAGGAAGGGTTGAACTGTCCTCTACAGTGGCTAGACGATTCCACAATCCCACCAAGAGTGGATGAGGGTTCCTATTCCTACACATCCTGTCCCAATACTTATAGTCTGCTGTTTTTTTAATAGCCACCATTCTAATGGGTATAAGATGGTATCTCAATGAAGTTTTGATTTTCATTTCTCTAGTAGCTATAGGTATCGAGCATTTTTTCATGTGCCTTTTAGCCGTTTGAATTTCTTCCATTAAAAAGTGTCTTTTCAGGTCACTTGCCCATTTTTTAAATGGGTTATTTATCCTTTTATTTTCAAGTTGTAGGATTTTTTTATATATGCAGGATATTAGGCTTCTATTAGATATATGGTTGACAAATATTTTCTCCCATTGTGTAGGCTGCCTTTTATTTTCTTGATATCATCCTTTGAAGTGCAAAAGATTTTAATTTTCAGAGGATCCTATTTATCTATTTTTTTCTTTTGATGCTCGTGCTTTAGGTGTGAAGTTCAGGAAACCAATTCCTATTACAATGTCCTGTAGATGCTTCCCTACATTATCTTCCAAGGTCGTTATGGTCTTGGATTTATATTTATATCTTTGATCCATTTAAGTTGATTTTCATATAAGGTGTGAATTGGTGTTCCTCTCTCATTCTTTTTTTTATGGATATGCAGTTCTCCATGCATCACTTGTTGAAGAGGCCATTCTCTCCCAACTGAGTGGATTGGTGGCCTTGTCAAATATCAGATGACTGTATATGCAAGGATATATATCAGAACTCTCAATTTAGTTCCACTGGTTAATGTGTCTATCCTTGTGTCAATACCATGTGGATTTCACCACTGTAGCTTTGTAGTATGCTTTAAAATCAGGCTGTGTGGTACCTCCAACTTCATTTTTCTTTTCCAATATGTCTTTGGCGATTTGGGGTCTCTCACTCTTGCAAATAAATTTTGTAGTTAGTTTTTCCATTTCCTTAAAAAATACAATGTTGATTTTTATTGGGATTGAATTAAATCTGTAGATTAGTTTGGGTAGGATAGACATCTTGATGAGGTTTAGTCTTCCTATCTATGAACAGGGAATATTTTTTCATTTATTTAAGTCTTCTTTGATTTCCTTTAATAGTATTGGGTAGATTTCTGTATATAAGTCATTTACATTTTTAGGTAAATTTATTCCTAGTTATTTGATTCTTTTGATTAATATTGTAAATGAGATTTTTTTTCTTGATTTCCTTCTCAGATTGCTCATTATTGATGTACAGCAATGCTACAGATTTTTTAGCATTGATCTTATAGCCTGTGATGTTGCTGAATTCCTTTATAAGTTTTAGAATCTTTTTGTAGATTTCTCAGGGCTTTCTATGTATAGGATCATGCCATCTGCAAATAATGAAATTTTTACTTCTCTTTGAATTTGGATGCTTTTTATGTGTTTTTCTTACGTCAGTGCTCGAGGAAGTACTTCTAAGACAATGTTAATTAGGAGTCATGATAGTGAGCATCCTTGTCTTGTTCTCAATCTCAGAGGGAAGACTTTTAGGATTTCATCACTGAAGATGATGTTAGCTTTGGGTTTTTAATATACACCCTTTATCATGTTCAGAAAGTTTCCTTCTATTCCTATCTTTTGCGGTGTTTTTATCAGGAAGGGGTGCTGTATTTTGTCAAATGCTTTTTCTGCATCTATATAGATGATCATGTGATTTTTTTCTTTCAATCTGTTTATGTGGTGTATTATATTGATAGATTTTATTATATTTAAACATACTTGCATATCCAGGATTAAACCCACTTGGTTATGGTGTATAATTCTTTTGGTATATTGTTGAATGTGATTAGCAAGTATTTTGTTGAGGATTTTAGCATCTAGGTTCATTAGAGAAATTGGTCTGTAATTTTCCTTTCTTATGGTATCTTTGTTTCGCTTTAGTATTATGGTAATGTTGGCATCCTAGAATGAGTTAGGCAATGTTCCTTCTACTTCTATATTTTGGACGAGCATAAGCAGAATTTGTGCTAGCTTATTCCAGAATGTTTATTAGAATTCAAATGTGAAGTCTTCTGGTCCTGGGCTCTTCTTAGTTTGGAGATTTTTGATGACTGAGTCTACCTCTTTTCTTGTAGTTGGACTGATGAATTCATCAATTTCTTCTTTCATCAATATAAGTTGCTTGTGAGTTTCTAGAAATTTGTCCATCTCCTTTAAATTATCATTCTTCTTGGCATATAATTTTTCAAAGTATCCTCTTATGATACTCTTTATTTCTGTGGGGTCAGTTGTGATATCCCCTTCTTCATTCCTTATTTTGTGTATTTGCATCTTCTCTCTCTTTTTCGTTTTTATTCTGGCTAAGGGTTTGTCTATTTTATTAATGTTCTCGAAGAGCCAGCTTTTGGTTTTGTTTATTTTTCCTAGTGTTTTCTTGTTTTCTATTTCATTTAGTTCTGCTTTACTCTTCGTTATTTCATTCTTTCTACCTGCTTTGGTATTAGCTTGTTTTTATTTTTCCAGTTCCTCCAGGTGTGCACTTTTGTCTTCAGTTTTAGCTCTTTCTTCTTTTTTGATATTTGCATTTATGGCTGTGAATTTCCCTCTCAGTCAGCTATGGCTAATCCCATAGTTTTTGATCTGTTGGGTTTTCACTTTCATTTGTTTCAAGGTAGTTACTGAATTATTTTGAGATTTCCTCCTTTACTCACTGTTTGGCTAAGAATGTGTTGTTTAACTTCAATATCTTTGTGTCTAATCTGGTTCTCGGACCCTTAGTGATATCCAATTTCATTCCATTGTGGTCATAGAAATTACTTTGTATAATCTCTCTGAATTCATTGAGAGTTGTTCTGTGGTGTAGTACATGGTCATTCTTGGAGTATGATCCATGTGCACTCAAGAAGAATGTATATCCCATGTATTTGGGTATAACATTCTATATATATCTATTAGGTCCAGATCCTCTAATGTGTTATTCAGAGTCTTTGTTTCTTTATTCATTCTCTTTCATGATGTTCTGTCTAATGGTGATAATGGTGTACTAAAGCCCCCTCTATAATTTTAGAGGCATTGAGGTCTCCACTTAGTCTTTCAAGTGTTTGCCTCATGTGTTTTGAGGCATACTGATTAGGTACATAAATGTTTATGATTGCTCTTACTTCTTGAAAGATTACCCCTTTAATATATCGTGTCCATCTTTGTCTCTTACAATAATTTGGCATTTAGAGTCTATTTTCTCCAATATTAGTATAGCTACTTTTTCCAATTTTTGGTTGTTGTTTGCCTGTAAAATTGTTTTCCAGCCATTCAATATCAGCCTTCTTGAATCCCTGGGTCTAAGGTGTGTTTCTTGTAGACAACATATAAATAGGACTTTTTTCTTTATTCATCTGCCAATATGTGTCTCTTGACTGGTGTGTTTAATCCATTAACTTTCAGTGTTATTATTCTCCATGAATTTCGTACATCAGCCATATTTTCTTTGGGTTCAGGTTTGTTATATGTTGTTTTTGTTTCTCTTTTTGTCTTTTTAGTTGTTCTTACACTCTCCTCCAACTCTCTCTCTCCTGTTTTTTCCTTTCAAACTGTAGAACTTCTTGAGGATTTCTTGAATGGCATATTTCTCACTGGCATACTCCTTAATTTCTCTTTATCTATGAATATTTTGAACTCTCAATCATTTTGAATGCCAGCCTTGATGTATAGAGAATTTGTGGCTGGAAGTTTTTTTCTTTGAGTACCTTGACTATGTCATGTCATTGTCTTCTTCCCTCCATACTTTCAGATGAGAAATCAGCACTTAGTCTTATTGAGTTTCCCTTCTATGCGATTGTTCTCTTTTCTCTTGCTACCTTGAGTATGTTCTCTTTGTCTTGAGCATTGGTCATTTTGACAAGTATATGTCTTCGAGTAGGTCTGTTAGGATTTATTCTGCTTGGGGTGCACTGTGCTTCCTGGATATGTAAGCTCATGTCCATCAGCAGGGTTGGGAAGGTTTCAGCCATTATTTCCTTCAACATTCTTTCTGAACCCTTTCCCTTCTCTTCTCCTTCTCGGATGTGTATAATGCATATGTTTGTGCATTTTGTGTTGTCATTTAATTCTCTAAGTCCCTGCTGGATTTTTTTCTACCTTTTTATCTATCTGTTCTACTATCTGTTTGATTTCAGATGTACTGTCTTCAACAACATTAATTCTTTCTTCTGCCTATTCAATTCTGTTGTTATGTGATTCCAGTGTCTTTTTTATTTCTTGAATTGTGCCATTGATCACCATCACATCCATTATCTTTTCATTTATGTTTATAATTTCTTCATTATTTTCTCCCATTGTCTTCATAATATCCTTAATCTCTTCCTTCACTTCGTTTAGTTGGTCTATGATATTTTTTGGACAGCTTTGATTAGTTGTTCAATGCTCTGCATCTCTTCCTGGTTTTTAATTTGTTAATTGGATTATTCCATGTCTTCCTGTTTCTTAGTATGATTTGTAAATTTTTGTTGCCTTCTGGTCATCATACATTGTGATGCATTTCTTCAGTTGATTAGTCTCTCTCTCTGATCTAGAGTTTGTTTAGCTGCTGGTTTTGTGTGTGCTAAATTTTCTCTTTGACACTTTCTTCTTGTTGTTCTATTTCCTTGCTGTTTTCTATGTTCCCTTGACAGAAAAGGATAAGGGCCAGAGAAATCAAAAGAGGTAAGAAAAAAAAAGGATAATAAAAATATTAATAATAAAAGCTAGAAGTGGGGCCATATAAGGCATAGTAAAATGAATATTATCCCATGTAAGTAGTGTAGAGTAATAGGAACAAAAATGTGGAGGACCTACAATGAAATGGGAAACCTAATAGAGAAAAATATATAGAATGTTTTAAAAAGCCAGAATGATGAGGAGACAGAAAGAGAGAGAAAGAGAAAGAAAGGACAGGAATAAAAAAGTTAATAATAAATAAAATAAAATTTAAAAAATGGAATACAAACGTTAGAAATTGAAACCAGTAAAGTTGAGGACTAATAAAAACGGTGGATTGTAAGAACCACAACAGAAAGCAGATGATAGAAAGATGAAGGAAGGAAAAGAAGTAGCATTGGTAGACAAAATCAGTATACACAGAAAATAAGAAATCAAGTATGATGGCTAGACTAATGTGTTAACTCAGCCAGGTAATTAATACATCAAGGAAGAGGAAGCACAGTGAAGAAGAAATAAGCTAGCAGCACCTAATTTTAAAAGGGGGGGCAGGAAAGAGGAGAGAAAAATAAGAAACAAAACAATAAAACAAACAAACAAACAAACACACTAGCAAGCAGTCAAACAAAGCTAAAGAAGAACAGTGTTCCTTTTGGGCTCTCAGGCTGCTTGTGTTCATCAATCAACCCACAGGATTCTCTCTGCAGGTTTTGAAGTGGGTTTTAGCAAGTAAACTAAGTTAAAATTTTTTTAAGCATCCTTTTTTGTTTTTGGAAATATAAGGGATCCAAAAGAAGTTAGTACAAAAATAATGTCTATGTTTTCCCTGCCCAACGTTATCAGCTGGATGTTAGATATCCCAGTGGATCACTACTCTTAGAGGAGCCAGGAATTGAACTAGGGACCTCATGTACTCAAGGCAGAAATTCCTCCAATGAACTACTTTTCTAATTGGATCAGTTAGCTCTTCAGAAAGCTATTCAGTCACTTTCCCCAGGGCAGGTTTTACTCTCCTTGGGCAGCAGAATTCAGCAGGCTCTATGAGCAGATCCCCTCTCCCTTCTCCTGGTCAGGTTGAGTTCCCTTTTGAAATTCAAATGGGAACCTGATGACTGATTACACTGCACTGAAATCATTTCAAGCCTCTTCTAGACCATCTGCTCTTCCCAGGGGACCCTCAATAGGCTCTTGAGAACTTATTTAGCATTTCCCACTGCCTGACTCCCTTAGGGGAGTTTTAATTCTGATACTCCTCAGGGCAGAACTATTAAATTGGCAGACTCTGCCTTTTCTCAGGCCAAGCCTCTGTATTCCAGTGTGGTTAGGTAAATCAGGGTTCCTCATCATATTTGCCTCTCTCCTCTGCCTGGTGTCACTTCAACCTGGCTGTGCTTGGTGTGCTCCCCAAAGCTCAAAGGGGGTCTAGGCAAACAAACCACAGTAAAGAAGCCCCTCTCCACCCCTTGCCAGAACCTTCCCAAACTTAGAGAATGCTCCCTCTCGCTGGGTGGCCAGCAGGAGCCGGGGCTTACTCTGGCACCTTGCCCTGAGAGAGGGGCTTAGCCATCTATGATTTCCAGGCACGGTGCTAAAATCTCACAGTTTTGTCTTGAGCAATCTATCTCCATGTTCAGCTCCCTCCAGATGGATGTCCCAAAGGCTCCCGCTCCATGGGCTCCCAGAAGAGCTCACCCAGGCAGGATCATGTCCCCAATCAGCCATACTTTGCAAGAGAGATGGTGAGTGCACACTTAAACTGATACTATCTTGCCTCTTCCTTGATTTCTAATTTAATTCCATATTGGTCACAGAACATACTGTAGAATATTAATTCCTTTAAACTCATGAAGAAGTGATTAATGACCTAGTATGTGTTTCAATTCATATATTCTCAAGGGAAAAGTAATTCCAAATGCAATGATATATTACTATATAACTCAAAATATCAAAATTAACAAGTCTGGCAATACACAATGATGGTGATTTTTTTCAATCTAACTTTACATGCATTTTATAAACATTTGGCTACAAATGTTACATTTCATAAAGAGTTGATTAGTTTCTAATAAAATTAAACAGCTCCTGTGAGTCCTGTCTTCATTATGTACACAAGAAAACTAAGTGCAATAATCAATAGAAATTTGTAGGATAATATTCACAACAGCTTTCTTCACACTAAATAAAAAGTGGCAAATGTGCAGATGTCCAACCAAGTAAAAAGAATAAACATCCATGAAGTATTTATACATAATAATATTATTAACATTTTATACAGGGACTATGGATTCACCCCAACAATGTGGATGAATCGGAAAATATTTATTCATTAAAGTTTTAAAATGCCTTACACAAAGGAGGAGCTATTAAATGATGCCATTTATAAAAATGTTTAAAACCAGAAAAACTAATCCAAGGTCATATAAATGAATAGACTAGTTATTGTGTGTTGGTAAGAAGGGTAATATGAAGATTTTTTAGGAAAGCCCAAAGGAAGATTTTGGAATGGTGATAATAAGCTTTATTTTATTTCACTTTTTCTTTGGAAAATCGTCTTTTTTCATACAAATGTTCATAATGCCTTTATTCATAAAAGTGGAAAGCTGGAAACATGAAAACCTCCATGCCCAGTAAAACAAAACACAAACTGTGGTCCATCCAGAATAGAGCACCTCCAGTCAATCAAAGGGATGAACTACTGATTCCGGCAACAGACACAGGAAATCCCTAAACCAACTGGGCTGAGGAACTCAGCCAGACACAAAACATAGGAACTGTGTTATCCCATATGTATGAAGCTCTGAGGAGAGGAACCTCTTCCGTGGTTGCAGAGGGCAGGTAGTGGGTGCCTTGGGGGGCCACCTGAGCTCGAGTTTCTTCTCTTTCCCTCCTCATGGGGAGACTCGTGGGTATGTATGGCGAAGCCTCAGATCTGCTCCCTTAAACTGATGTGTCATGTCGCACAGAAATGACACGTTCGTGAAGCTGAGGCCTTGGTCCCTATAGGGGTGGGGGAGAAGCCACGCCCAGGACACCCGTAGAGACTTTGCTCACTGCTTCACCCCAGGCCCAGCCTCCCTGGCCTGGCCAAGCAAGGGTCCTTCCTGTGACGAGTGCCCTCTGGCCAGAGGCCCAGTGTGCTGGGGTAACTGCTCCTGACCGAGGTCCTGCCGCCACAGCCCCTCCCAGGCGAGGTCCAGGTGAGCCAGCTTCTCCCCAAACCTCGGCACTGGCTTTCCCACACTAAACCATGACCTATAGACACCCGACAGGGCCCTGCAGGCTGCCCAGCAGCTCTTACATCGGCTCTATCCCCGCCTTGGCCGCTCCGGGCTGTGCTTCCACCGCCTCTGAGCAATCAAAGGACGGGGGTCGACTCAACTCATGGCAAGAAGAGGTGAGGCGACAGCACTGGGGCTGCCCTCAGTACCCGCCCTGACCCAGCTTCAGAGGACAGCGAGTCTGCCCAGGACACACGCTCCACGCCTACCCCACTGCTGTGATGGGATGAGGGCTGCGTCCAAACCCGACCCCCAGTTGCTGCAAAGCTCCGAGTAGCCCCGGGCAAAGGGGGCTGCACAGGCTTCCAGCCAGCACCTCCGGCCTACCCTGCCTCGTCATCACAGTGTCAACACTCAGGCCCCCAGGGCTCAAAACCCGGGATGTGCCCCTTGCCTCCAGGCCTGGCAGGAAAGGGATTCTGCCAGCTAAGCCTCCGTGGGGTCCCGGTTTCCAGCCTCCTCCCCATCTTGAGGAGGGTCTCCACGCAGCACTCCTCCAGCTGGGGCACAGAAACAAGGGCGTTGATGCAATTCAAGGTCGGATCAGCAGGGGGCGTCCCTGTCCTGAACGCTGTGCAGTTCGTAGTCCCAAGATGTTCAGCAATGATTGGTCGACCTAAAAGTACACACAGAAGAACGGAACCACAGTGTGGGAAGACAGGAGGCCAACTGTGCTGACAGGAACCAAGGACTCAAGTATAAGACATTCGAAAACCCTGGCAGACCTGGTTTTGCAAGGAGGTGTTATATGACGGTCAATTAAGCGCCTTAATTACATGTGCCCAGAAGAGTGCTGAGAGGCATCTACGCCCCCAGAGTGAAGGGAAAGGGAAGCAGGACAAGGAGAAAGCAGTATCTGAACCACGGGGGTGCAGAGGAGGGAGAGACAGAAGGGGGAGATGCTGGAGTTAGGCGGCCCCAGCGGCGGCATCTTTCCCAGCAGTGAGGGGTGTGTGGAGGCGCAGGGCCAGGGCTTCATCTTAGAGACGCCTGGCCTCAGTGGACAACAGAGGCACAGGGGGAAAGTGAGGCAGCCAAGAGTCTCTGGCTGGTAGAACAGCAGGCGGGCAAATGGGCTTACTCCCCAGGAAGGCAGCCTCCCTGGGGTGAACCCTGAGGGCAGCATGCAAGCTTCTGAGGCCTTTTCATGCTCTTCAGGAGCAGAAAGCACTGTGGTTGATTAGCAATGTCAGCCCCTGACAAGGTTCAGGGAATGCTGGCACCTGCAGGAATTTTCTCATCACCCAACCATTCTCCATCACCACCTATCATCACCCCATAACCCCATTACCTCATGATTACCGATCAACCATCTTCAGCCATCATCACCCATCACCCCTCAGCATCCAATCTCACTCCATCACCACTCCATCACCCCATCATCACACCATCACCCCACCATCACCCCACCATAAAACGCCACCATCACCCCACCATCACCCACCATCACCCATCATTGCCCCACCATCATCCACTATCATTCCATCATCACCCCATCACCCCATCACTCCAACATCACCCACCATTACCCCACCATCACCTCATTACCCCAGGATTGCCCCACCATCACCCATTACCCACCATCACCCACCATCACTGACCATCAACTCATCATCTCTCCACCATCTCCCACCATCACTTGTCATCATCCACTTTCACCCATCACCTTCCACCTTCACCAGTCATCACCGAATCCCTGGATGCAACCCCCAGCTTGTTTGTGAGGCTATCTGGCCCACTCAGCACACACAGCCCAGCAACGGCTTCAAGATTTAGAGAAACGAGCACTGTCCTTGTGCCAAACCAAGCAAAACAGGGAGTGCCTGAGGCTGAAGTCTGGTTCTGCTCTCCAGTACAAGCAGTGCCTTTCTCCCAGCCACTGTCAAGAGGAGGACTTGACCTCAACTCTGCCAAATAAAATGCTGCCTGCCGCAGCTCATGCCATGGTAGAGATGAGGACCTGGCCCTCCTTTCCAGTCAGGCTAGCCCATGTGGTCCTGTAGGCTTCCAGTCCTTGCTAACGAGTCCTGAGGGCACAGCAAGTGGGCAGCACCTGCCCTTAGTCCAGCTTGAGGCTCTGGATGCCTGCTCAGAAAGTTCTGCAGGCTCCATCAGCTTCATCATTCTCACTGGGGCAGATGCCGCAGTCCTCATGATGCTTGGCTTGGGCACGGGCACAGATGCAAGCAGATGTCTTGAGGAGACTCTTGGTCTGGCCCATGGCAGCACTGTACTCCAGGGACCCCATAGGTCCCCAGACACAGGCTCCTTCTGGGCAACCTCCACATCAGCACTGACCTTGTTACCAAGCAGCTGGGATCCAAAGCACTGGGCCACCACCTGCCATCCTCTCCTGGCTCTTCTGGGTGCAACCCAGGTTCAAGCTGCCCCAGTCCGGGCTCCCCCCACATGATGCACCCCCAGACATCAGGTCATACTGCCCTGCATCATCCTCTCAAAAGGAAGACTCCAACAGAGAAAGGACCCTGGGTAAACAGTCCAGGTGAGCAGGACACTGCCCTGCCTAGGGAGAGCCAACAGGGCCCTGAAGGATCCTTGGACATGCATTTCCTCGGAGGCTTGTCTGCCCAGCTTGCCACCTCAGGGCTGGACCAGCCACTTCCCAGATCTCCTCGGAAGTCAAACTGCAGATTTGAAACCCAGGCCACAAAATCAACTTAGTTACATTGAGCAGTTTCTTGGATGGGAAAAGTGGGACAGGATAGTATAGGGCAGAGCAGAACAAAATAGGCCAGGACAGGAAAACATCAGAGTGATATAGACAATTGTCTTTTCAGGTCTTTTGCTCATTTTGTAATGGGGTATTTTGTCTTTTTATATTTGAGTTGTATGACAGCTTTGCATATCATGAACATTAAATCCTTATCAAATATGTGACTGCCAATTTTCTCCCACTGAGTCGACTGCCTTTTCACTATTCTGACAAACTCCTTTCAGGAGCAAAAGTGTTTAATTTTGAGGAGGCTCCATTAGTCTATTTTTTTCTTTTGTGGCTCCTGCTTTGGGTGTAAAGTTTAAGAAACTTCTGACTACCACAAGATCTTGAAGATGTTTTCCTACATTTTCTTCTTGAGTTTGATGGTTGTTGCTTTTATGTTTATGTCCTTGATCCATTTTGATTTCATTTTTGTATAAGGTGTGAGATAAGTGGTCCCCTTTCTTTCTTTTAGATATGACTATTTGGTTCTCCCAGCACCATTTGTTGAATAAATTATTCTGGCCCAGCTGGGAGGGTTGACTGCTTTGTTAAAAACTACTTGACTCTATCTGTGAGAGTCTATTTTTCAGTTCTTTTTTTTTTTTTTAAGATTCAGTTCTATTGGTCAATATGTCTGTCTTTATGCCAGTACCATGCTGTTTTACTGCTGTGCCTAAGTAATATGCTTTAAAGCCCAGAAGTTAGAGACCTCCAACTTCTTTCTTTTTAAAGATCTTTTAGCTATGAAGTGAGTATCCTCCAACTTCTTTCTTTTTAAAGATCTTTTAGCTATTTGGGGCCCCTTAGCCTTTCAAATAAATTTGATATTTTTTTTTTCTATTTCTGAAAAAAATGCTGTTGGTATTTTTATGGGGATGGCATTGAATCTGTAAATCAGTTTGTGTAAAGTTGATACCTTAATGATATTTAGCTTCCAATTGATGAACATGGAATGTCCTTCCATTTATTTGTCTTCTTCAATTTCTCTTTTAGCAATGTGTTGTAGTTTTCTAAATATAGGCCCTTTATGTCTTCAGTTTAGTTTATTCCTAAATATTTGATTGCTTTAGTGAATATTACAAGTGGAACTTTAAAAATTTCCTCCTCAGATTGCAAACAAGTAGTATACAGAAACACTACTGATTTTTGCATATTGCTCTTGTATCCTACAACTTTGCTGAACTGGGCTATTTGTTCTGGTAGCTTTGTTGTGTATTTTTCAGGAGATTTGATATATAGGATCATATCATCAGTGAATAGTGAAAGTTTTACTTCTTCCTGTACTATTTTGGTGCCTTTTATTCTTTATCTAGCCTACTTGCTCTAGCTAGAACTTTTAGCACAATATTGAATAACAATGGTGGCAATGGGCTTTCTTGTATTTTTCCTGATCTCAGTAGGAAAGCTTTGAATATTTCCACTTTGAGTACAATGCTAGCTGTAGGCTTTTCATATATGCACTCTACAAATTGAAAAATCTTCCTTTTATTTCTATTTTTTGGAGTGTTTTTTTCTCAAGAAAGAGTGATGTATTTTTCATATGTTTTTTTCTGCATCAATCCAGAGGATCATGTGGTTTTTCTTCTTCAATTTATCAGTGTGGTTTATTACGCTAATTGATTTTATTATGTTGAATTATCCTTGCATACCTGGAATAAAACCCACTTGATATTGGTCTATAATTATTTTAATATGCTTTTGGAATCTGTTTGCAAGTATTTTGTTGAGGATTTTTGCCATCTATATTCATTAGAGATATTGGTATGCAATTTTCTTTTCTTTTTTTGTAGATGTTTATCTGTTTTTGATATTAGGGTCACGTTGGTTTATAGGATGAGTTTTGGAGAGTTCTTTCCTGTTCAATTTTTTGAAGAGCATGAGCAAGTTTGGAATTAGGTCATCATTGAATGAATGATAGAATTCAACTGTGAAGCCATGTGGTTTTGGGATTTTCATCTTTGGGAGGATTTGATGACTGTTTCAATCTCTTCACCTGTGATTAGTTTGTTGAAGTCTTCTCTTTCTTCTAAGGTCAGTGAAGTTGGTTCTTGTGTTTCTAGGAATTTGTCCATCTTCTCTACATTGGCTAGTATTTTGGCATAGAGCTGGTCATAATATCCTCCTATGATCTCCATTATTTCTATGGGGGCAAGGTTAATATTCCCCATCTCATTTCTGAGTTTACTTGTTTGTATCTTTTCTTTTTTTGTCAGTCTAGCTAGTTAAGAGTTTGTCGATTTTGCTTGTCTTCTCAAATAACTGACTTTTGACATTGCTGATTCTCTCTATTGTTTTTTTTTTGTTGTTTTTTTTGGTCTAGATTTCATTTATTTCTGCTCTGATCTTTATTATTTCTTTATTTCAGCTGGTTTGGGATTAGTTTACTGTTTTTCTAGTTCTGCCAGGTTTTCAGATAGATTTTCAATTTTAGCTTTCTTCCTTTTTAATGTCAACATTCATGGCTATAAAATTCCCTCTCACCATTGCCTTTCCAAAGTCTCATAGGTTTTGAAATGTTGTGTTCTCATTTTCATTAATATAAATTTCTTCTTTGACCCACTGGTTATTTAAGAATTTGCTTTTGATTCTCCATATATTTATGAATTTTTCCTTTTATTGTCCATTATTGATTCCCACCTTCATTCAATTTTGACCAGAAAAAGTGTTTTGTATAGTTTCAGTCTTTTTAAATTTATTGAAATTCATCTTGTATACCAACATATGATCTATCTTTGAGAAGGACCCATGATTACTTGAAAAAAATGTATATCTTGCTGCTTTGAGGTGCAATGTTCTATAGATGCCTGTTAGGTCTAGTTCATTTATCATATTACTCAAATTCTCTGTTTCTTTCTTTATTCTCAGTGTAGAAATTTTATCCAATATTGAGAATGGTACATTGACATCTCCAACTATTATTGTAGAGGCACCTATTTCTCCTTTACATTTTGACAGTTTGGGTCTCATGTATCTTGGGGCACTCAGGTTAGGTGCATAAAGATTTATTATAATTATTTCTTTTCTTTGAATTGCTCTTCTTATTGATAAAATGACCTTCTCATCACTTATAACAGTTTTGTATTTGAAATCTATTTTGTACTATATTAGTAATGCTGCTCCAGCTCTTTTTTTGGTTACTATTTGCATGGAATATCTTTTTCCAACCTTTCACTTTTAATGTGTTTGTGTCCTTACTTCTGGGGTGTCTCTCTTGGAGTCAATATATAGATGGTTAATGTTTTAATATTTTATTGAATTTTATCATTCAGACATAAATATACATAAATAATAATTGTATAGCAAATGTTGTGAACTTCCAAAAATCGTGCATAAATAAGCTCATAATTTTTTAAATCCATTCTATCAATCTATGTCTTTTCATTGAAAATTTCAAATGCTTAACATTCAATGTTATTACTGGAAAAGTATTACTTAATTCATTTTATCCTTCAGCTCTGTTGTCATATCTTTCTATTGTTTTTCTTCTTACTCTTTAGTTTACCTTTATAAATAATTGTAATTTCTCTTATCCTCTCCAAATCTTTTTCCCTTGTTGTATTACTCAGCCAAAGGGTTGCTGATGCAAAGTACCAGAATTCTGTTGGCTTCTATAATGTGTATTTATTTGGGGTAGAAGCTTACAGTCATAAGGCCATAAAGCATAAGTTATTTCCCTCACCAAGGTCTTCTGTCATGTGTGGAAGCCAGATGGCTGACAGTCTCTGCAAAGGTTCAGCCTTCCTCTTCTTCCTAAGGTACTGTGGTTACAGCTCCTTCCATTCTCAGCTGTAGGTTAGCACAAGGCTTGTCTTTCTCCCCAGGGCTCATTTCTTTCTGGGCTTTCTCAGCTGTTCAAGGTGCTGGTCTGTTCAGCTGCAAATTTTCAGGCAAATGGCTTGACTGTCTCCCCAGGTCTCCAGCATCAAATCTCCAAATCTCTCCTCTGCCATGTTGTTTTCTCTCTGAGTCCCCAGTTACCAAGAGGGAGGGAACTCAATGTCCTACTGACATGGCTGAATCAAAGGCTTAATGATAATTTGATCAAGTAAAAGTGAAACCTCTGAATTTAAACCAGTCTAATATGCTGAGAGGAACACTACAGTTTACAAACACAATCCAATATCAATTTTTGGAACTGATAAACAATATCAAACTGCCACACTTCCTTTTTCCTTGAGGATGCACCACTCCTTTTACTATCTCATGTAATTCTGGTCTTTTGTCAACATATTCTATCAGTTTCTGTTTGTGAAGACTTTGAACTCATCCTTATTTTTGAAGGACTGTTCTGCCAGATACAGAATTCTTGGCAGACAGTTTTTCACTTTCATTACCTTAAATACAACACACCACTTTTTCTCACCTCCATTCATCCTGAAGTGAGTTTCGCACTTAATCTTATTGAGTTTCCCTTGTATTTTGTGCTTTGCTTTTCTCTTGCTGCTTTCAGAAACCTCTCTTTATCTCTGATATTGTCATTCTGTATAGAAGGTGTTTTGGGATAGGTCTATTTGGATTCATTCTTTTTCAGATGCATTTTCCTTGGTATTGATATTTATGTCTTTCAAAGTGTTGGGAAGTTTTCACTCATTATTTCCTCGAATATTCTTTCTGCACCTTTTCCATTCTCTTCTCCTACTGGAACTACATAATGTGGAAAATTGTGTGTTTTTGCGTTGTTCTACAATTCCCTGAGACTCTGTTCCATTTTTCCCATTCTCTTCTCTTTCTGTTCTCTATTTTCCAGTTCAAATATTCTGTCTTTGAAATCACTAATTTGGTCTTTGAGCAATTCATATTTGCTCTTATATGTATCTAATGTATTTTTATTCTAATCTATTGTGACTTTCATTAGAATAAGATCTATTACTTTTCATTGCAGTCTTTCAAATTGTTCCTTATGCTGACCTATTGCCTTCTTTACATCCTGTATACCTTTAGTCATATTTTCTTTAATTTCTTTTAATTCATTTAGGAAATTTGTTGGTTTTTCACTGATTGTCTTAAATGCTGTTTCTCTTCTGGATATTTGGTTTTTTTCCTTTGGCTGGGCCATCTCTTCCTGTTTCTTATTATGGCTTGTAATTTTTTGCTGCTGTTTAGGCATCTGAATGAGTTGGTGAATTTTCTCTGACGGCCAATTTCTCACTCTTGCCTATTCTTTTTTTCATGGCTCTGCTTTGGTATCTGGTTCACCTTATTCTAAGTCTTTAAAGTTGTCAGCTTAATTATGAAAATTGGGACAGGGACTCACTAATGGGGTGCAGATTTTTTTTTCAGGGTTTAGGATTCAGAGAGAACTAAAAACAGTTTTTGTCCATGCAATTTCCAGATGGGCCAGCAGATGGCACTCATTGGTGCACATTATCCAATGAGGTCTTTCAGTCTTGGCTTTCCTGTGTTTCTGTGTTGAATCTCAATAATAGAGATTTAAAGCAGGCTCTGCTGACCAAATTCACTAAAGAAAATCTCCCTCACTCCCCCTCCCTTTTCCCTTGAAACAGCTGACAGGGAGAAAGATGTCTGTTCACTTTTCCATCAGCTGTGGTGAGCCAGGGGTTTTACCCCATCTTAATATCTTGGCAGTTGGGGTAGCCCTTTCTTGCCACCATAGGGACTTGTTAACTCACATTTGTTTGTGTGTGTGTGTGTGTGTGTGTGTGTGTGTGTATATTCATCTCTCTGTTTCTCACCCTCCTTGGAGTTGTGTTGCACTGTCCTGATCTGTTGGCCCTCAAAGTCATTCCCTCAGACAGATTTTGGCTCTTTCTCCATTGTTTATATGACAGCATTGAGCCTTGCCTATTGGTCTAATGCCATCTTCACACAATCCTCCACCAACAGCTATTTTTAATGAAATGGAAAAAGCATTTATCAAATTTATTTGGAAGCATAAGGGGTCCCAAATAGCTAGAAACATTTTTTTTTAAAGATGAATGAAGTTGAAGAAATCTCTCAGAGACTTTAAATCATATTACCTAGCTATAGTGGTAAAAACATCATAGTACTGGCATAAAGATAGACACATAAAACAATGGAATCAAGTTGATGGTTTAGAAACAGACCTTCACAACTATGGTCAAGTGATTTTTGACAAGACTGTCAAACTTACCCCCCTGGGGTAGAACAATCTATTCAATAAGTGGTGCTGAGAGAACTGGATATTAATAGACAAGAGAAAGAAAGAGGACCACTATCTCACACCTAATGCAAAAATTAAATCAAAATGGATAAAAGACCTAAATATAAAAGTGAGAATAAAGAACTCCTAGAAGAAAATGTAGTAAAACATCTTGAAGACCTGGTGGTAAGTGGACATTTCTTAAATTTTATATTGATAGCATGTGAAATGAGAGAAAACATGAATAAATTGGGCCTTCTCAAACTTAAACATGTTTGTGCTTCAAAGGGTTATGTCAAGAAAATGATACAGCAACCCATATAATGGGGAAAATATTTGGAAACCAATGGCCTAGAAGTTATGGTTTGATTTCTTTGCTATATAAAAACAACATACCACTCAACAATAGAAGAGCAAGCAATCCAATTAAAAGATGGGCAAAATACTTAGTGATTTCTCCCAAGATGAACTACAAATAGCAAAAAAGTATATGAAAAAATTTTCACTATCACTAGCTATTGGGAAAATACAAGTCAAAACAACAAAAAGATATCATCTCATGTGGCATAGAATGGCCACTATTAAAAAAAAAAACAGAAAACATTAAGTGCTAGTGAGTATGTGGAGAAATGTGAACACTCCTTCACTGTTGGTGGGAATGTAGAATGCTGCAGCCATTGTGGAGGTCAGTGTGGTGGTTCCTCAGAAAGTTAAATATAGTGCTGCCATATGATCCAGCAATCCCTGGAGTAGGAATATATCCAGAAAGACTGAAAACAGTGTCAGAAAGAAACATTTGCACACAAATGTTCATAAATGCTTTATTCACTATTGCCAAAAGATAGAAACAACCCACGTATCTCTCAACCAATGAGTGGATAAACAAAATGTGGTATATACTTACAATAGAATACAATGCTGTTGTAAGAAGAAATGAAATTGGGACACATATGATAACATGTATTTTATAAAGACCTGAATAAATGAAAGAATATTCCATGTTCAAGTATTCAAAGACTAAATATTGTAACAGTGCCATTTCTACCCAAATCTATTTAGAGATTCAGTGAAATCCAAATCAAAATTCCATCAGATATCTTTGCATAAATGGAAAAGCCAATAAAGAAATTTGCATGGGGTTATAGAGTCCAAATAACCAAAAACACATTGAAGAAGAAGAAGGACTTTAGAGCACTAACAGTTCTCAATTTAAAATTTATTATAAGACTACAATAATCAAAATATCACTACACTAATATAAGGGCAGACATTTAGACTATTAGAATTGAATGGGAATTCAATATAGGCTTTTATGTCTATGGCCAACAATGATGAAAAAATTGTCTCTTCGACATATGGTATTGGGAAAATTAGTAAGCTATATGCAAAAGAATGAATGTGGAACTCTACCTCTAACCACATACAAACATTCACTCACAATGGAACAAATACATAAATATAAGAACTAAAGCAATAAAATCTCTTGGAGATTGTATTATGTACACCAAATGCTCATATATATTTTTTTAACATTAGCCCATTCCTGCAGTTGTAAATCCCTTTTAAAAAAGACCTTTTATTTAAGGTGTACTCTGAATAAATTTGGGCTGTATTACAATTACTACCATCTTCTTTAAATGGAATGAAATTCAGATATATAGAGAAAGGCAATGTAGAGGATGGAAATCAATGGGACCATGAATAGAAGGGAGGATGTCCATGCCATGTGCATTACCATGTGACAGAAAATTCAAGGTGAAGGATCGACACCAGCCAGACAAGAACAACCCAGTCATTGGGGAGAAAGAATCCGCTTTCTCATACCTTGATTTTGGACTTGTGCTATCCTCAAAACTATGACCAAATAAAACCCTGTTGTTTAATCCAAAACAGTTTATGGTATTTGCTTTAGCAGGCAGGAAGCTAAGACAAACTCTTAAAGGGAAATATAGGGAAACCTTTACATTTATACCAAAAACCAATTGTAAAAGAAAAATAGACAAATGGGAATTCAGCAAAATTAACAAAAAATGTTCATCAAAGTACTTTATCATAACTGCAAAGAAAAACCTACAGAATGTAAAAAAAGTATTTAGAAATTTTTTACCAAAGGATTTTTTATCAGATTGTATAAAGAATTCTTAAAACTCAACAACAAACAGACATACGACCCAATTAAATTAAGGAGCAAAATTAGAATAGAGGTTTTCTCCAAAGAAAATAGATAAATGCTCAATAAGCACATGAAAAGATGTAAAACCTCAAAATCATTAGGAAAATGCAAATTAAATGAACAATGAGATAAAATTTCCTACCCACTAGAATGCCTACCAGGAAAAACAGAAAATAACAAATATTTGAGATGATGTGGAGAAATTATATACTTGTTTGTTGTTGGTGAGAAAGTGAAAGAATGCTGGTTCACCTGTTCTGGAAAAGAAAGTTAGATTTATCAACTGGCAATCCCATTTCCAGATGAATATCCTAAAGAATTGAAATCAGTGGCTTCAACAGATATTTTCACATCAATGTTCATAGTGACACTATTTAAAAATGGCAAAACAGAAGCACCCCAAATGTGCATTGTCACATGAATGTATAAGAAAAAGGCAGTAAATACATAAAAAGGAATATTATTCCTTCACAAAAAGAAATTAAATACTCATGCATGCAACAAAATGCAGGCATATGAAGACATCATTTTGATTAAAATAAACAAGAGCCAAAAGGACAAATATTCTATGATATCACTGGTTAAAAAATTTAGTATATGCAATTTAATAAATTCAAAAACTAGAATACAGGTTACCAGGGCCAGGGTTCGGGTTAGGAAATGGGGAGTTAATGCTTAATTGCAACAGAGTTTCTGTTTAGCATGAGGGAAATTTTTGCTAATGGATGGTGGTGATGGTATCACAAAATGATGCCTATTACCACCACTGAAAAGGGGCAATCTGGACAGCGGTCACTCATATCATCTTTACCACTCAGTAATGCTTTGGTAGTTAATAAAGCTATTTGCTTAAATTGTTTCTCTACTTTGAAAAATGAAGAAATTAGAAGAAACCACACATAATTCATTCAAGACTGCCAGTTGTTGATTTCCTGTATCGTGATTTCCATGTTAGAAACCTTTTATTGATGTCATTGTTAGCATATTATTTATTGATATTGTGGATTCTTTCCATTTTGGTTTTTAGTATGAGCTTAATAATTTATACTTTGACTTCCACGGACATTCACTATATAAATAGATATGAGCAACCTCACCATCATCATAGAATTACTTCTCAAGGAAAGCTCAAGCTCCCAGGATCTCCAAGTCTTGCAAGTTCTGCTGTTTTAAGTGATTTATCTCAGAGTTCTGACTGGGAATCTTCTAACAGTTACTATCATTGTACACAACCCAAGTCAACACTCTTCAAAGCATTTCTTTATGGGCAATTTATTCCTCATAGATCATCTATGCTGAATTTCAGATTCTGTTCCTTCACTGATTCTAACTTTTATGACAAAGAGTAAATTGATTTCTCACTCAGCATGGACTACAAAATTTCCTGGTTATCTTCTTTGGAACCATAAAATTCACCTTCTTTTTTGTGATGTCCTATGACTTCTATTCTGCCATTTGCCACCCTCTGCACTATGGATTTACCTTCACATCATGTCCATGCACACAGGCAGCTGCTGGTTCATTGACAAGTGGGTTGATCCATTCTGCTGTCTACACAGGTTCCATGTCGAGGCTCCCCTTCACAGTCCAATGTGATCCAGCAATATTCAAGTGATATACCTAAAATTTTGATGATCAAATTTCCAGATGTTCAGTTTTCTGAATTTGTGATCCCTCTTTTAAGTGCTCATATGGGGTTAATATGTTCTGCCTTTTTAATTATGTCATATATTAATATATATTCAATGGTGATTAGCAAGCATTCTGTGGAAGCCTATAATAAAGCATTATCCACCTGCATCCCACAATTGGGAATTCTGCTTATATTGACAATTTCTGCATTGTTGGCTGTCTTATAGCATATTGCAGATGAAGCATCTCTTAAAGATCTTCTGGCTACCATGTTTTACACCAAGGTGCCCCCACTTATTAACCCCTTAATCTATATTGTGCAGAATAGAGAGATTAAGAATGCTCAAAGCAGAATATTCAATAGATTTGTTGAGTTCCAAAGAAAGGATTCCTTTATATGAAAAACACTTAAAAACCAAAATGATTAATATATACTTGATGTATATTTTTTCTAGTTGAATCTTTCCTTGTAAGATATCTAGAGTATTGCTGTCTTTTAATTTTTGGTAGTTCATGTGTATAAATCAGCTACATACCTGTCTGTTTTAGTTTTCATTCACAATTCCATATTTGTGTAATCCTTGTGTTGTTCTTGAAATGGTTTACCACATTGTTTTGGAAAATTATTCTTATGATATTGAGCTAAAAACAATTATGGCATCATATAGAGAAGAACATGCCTTATATATCAGTATCTTAGTGGTTACTTATTCTTTTTAGATAATTTCACAGTACTTGCTACTGCTACCCTAGAAGAAAATATGCTGTGTTTTGAGTTATAGATGCATTATTTTTACATTTCCCTTCTTGCATTTTCACACATATTCATGTGTCTAATGATAATAATAAAGTGATTAGTACAAGAAACAACTGTGGAAGTGAGGACTTACCAGGAATTTAGCACTGATATATGCACAAATGCCAGAACCATTAAAGAGTTATATCCCTTATTGAACAGGGAAACTATCAAAATTTTACCCTTTAACAAAGCATATTTTGCAAGATTTTGGTCTTTCCCTGAACTCTGTATGAAAAGATGTACCTAATAATTGTTTCATTCAAGCTTTGTACATGATGAAAAATATGGACTTAATAATTATAGAATAGAATGAGATGTAACAATAACCTATATTATATTTTCCTTCAGAATACCAGATATCGCTTATACTGTGATTCACTCTTTCCACCAATAAGATGTAAAGTTATCTTCTCAAGTTGGAATGAGTTGTATTTTTCTGTTTTTGTAAGGCAGTCAGCATTCTGGTAGTAAGATTATATTTGTCCTTTTTTCTCAGAAATAAATTAAAGTTTGCATTTTTATCTTCAGAATCCTATCCAGAAAATGTTGAGTATTTAGAAACTTATGCTCACTTACATTAAGTTGATAAATCAGGCTCATTATGGTTTAATATGTAGTATTCAACATATATAGAAGCAGTTAATGAGGAATATAGGCCTTCTCTCATGCAATACTAATAATCTTAGTAAAATAATACTCCTGAACTTTGTCTGTTTTCATCCAATGTCTAAAATATGTACATATATTTTCAATATTTTGAAAATTGATTAATACATCATATTTCATTTAAAAACATGTTTTTGCCACCTAGGTCTGTTTCCTAGTCAAGTGTTACTTTTGTAAAGGCATCACTGACTGCACTTGTATACAATTGAGAGCTATACAAAGAAAATACCCCTCATAATCTTTTCATGTATGAATATATCTTCATATTTCAGCATCTTATTTTAATTTAAATTGATATTCACATACAGCTTTCTACCAAGTTTCTTCCCTCTGGATATTTCAATATCCATGTTTATTTAATTTTAATTCTCTGGGTTCATGATAAAAGTCAAATGCTGTTTTGTTTCTTATTCTTTTTGTGTTATGACATGATATTATATTTTATGGATTTCTGAAATTGTACATTGATATTTCTAAGTGTGTGTGTGTGTGTGTTTTTTTTCATATATATTTTAAAAGATGCTTAGATTACATAAAAGTTACAAAAAATTTACACAGATTCCCATGGTCTCCACTTCCCATACCTCCCATAACATCACACATAAACATCTTTCATTAGTGTGGCATATCACCTGCAATGGATATACACATCCTGGTGCTTTGCACTAAGCATAGACGACAGGTCACATCATAGACCACACTCTCTCCCACAGAGTTCTGCATGGTATATGCTGATGTAAAATAGTCTATATCCATCACTACAACGTCACTTGGGACAACCCGCAAGTCCTGAAAAAGCCCCTGTATTACAACAGACCTTCCCCTCCCTGCCCTGAAAGTGTCTGGTGGCCACTGCCCCAGCCTCATTGTTATAATTTCTTCCAATGCTTGAATCACAATATGTCTACGACAGAATACCATTAAGTCCACTCTAGTCCATAGCTCTTCACCCAATCCTGAGGGGACTGGAATGGTGATGCCCACTCCACCTGCAAGTGAGAGTGGGCTTATATCCCATAGATATGGTGGATGGTATTATCCTGCCTTCAGCTGCATGTTCTCTCCATTTCATGGGATGGCTGTTGTCCATCATCGTCTCCTCATCAGGTGACTTCGGTGAATCCATTGAGCTGTAGAGTTAGAGTTGTAGCTCCACTGAAATTTCAGGCACAGCTGGCACATAGGCAGGCCAGAGGCTCCAGTCTCTGGAAGTACAGCTACAAACCCCAGCCTCACATATAGCTTTGAAAAGAAAGGACTGATGGACCATGTGCAGGGAGGACTTATTTGAGACCAACACTGTCACCCTCAGCAGCACAGATTCCAAAGTAGAACCCACTGGTAAGGCGTCAAACTCTGAGGCTATCTCCCCTAACAAAGGACCTGGGTGTCTGCAGAGCCCTCAGGAGCCCCTCTGTGTTGGGTGATATCCACTTTGGTGTTCTATGAGATCTTACTGAGGTGTGCGTGAGCGTTACATCTGGGATGACCTCCTGACTCTCTTTGAAGTCTCTTAGCCAGATGAACTCATTTGAGTTTACGTTTTTCCCTTTTATGCAAGGTCTTTTTCCAGTCATGTTTCCAGTTGGCACTTGGTATTAATCCCTCATTGCCAGAGAAGCTCATCCCCGAGAGTCATGTCCCACGTTCGGGGGAAGGTAATGCATTCATATGCTGAGTTTGGCTTAGAGAGAGGCCACATTTGAGCAACAAGGATGCTCTCACATGGTCACCCTTAGGCACCCCATAACAGTAGGCCAAGTTTCAATTACAAGAGCAAAGATTCATACGGCTAGTCATCAATAACAAAAACCCATCAGTGGGCCATCCTCTTTTGCCAGACACTGCCCCTGCACTCAGGGGTCTGTTGCTGCACCCTTGGAAAATGTGGCAGAGCTCTCAAGGCTGGGAATTCAGTATTCCTTCATTTATTGAGTGATTGACTACCCACCATGAATATGCCCCATCCCACGATCATTTGAACAATTTTATATATCTTTCATTTATATTCGGATGAACTTACTCCCATGAATCCCCCATCCCAGACACCCTCCACCAATGATCCTCTGCAGCCCCCATTGTAACCCTTCTGTGATTTAAAGCTTCCTTGAAGATGAAGCCCATATAATAACCAAATACAATTAATAGGAAAATGAAATAATAATGATAAACTTAAATGCAAGAGATAAAATACAAGGAAATTCAGAAAAAAACAACTAGAAATAAAATATAATTAACGAATTGGGACATTCTTAAAAAAAAAAGGAAAAAAAACAAAAAAAAATTATTTTAATTATTTTTTATTTTTATTTTTTCTCCTTTTACCACTGCATTATGAGATGTCCAGTGTGTACAGTGACACTTTCCTCCTCTCATTCCCCAGTGTCTCCCAAATTTTCATTTAAATTTCAAAGAAGTTTTAGGTCACAGCAAAGTCACACACGGAATATTAGAGATTCCCATATACCCAACCTCCCTCCCCCTTTCCCACCCCATATTATAACAATTTTTTGTGGGTATATGGATGGTAGCTTTGTTATAACAGTTATACAGATAGTGAAACTTAGCTACTAAACATTGTCAATGGTTTACAGTATAGTTTACAATTTAGACAGTTTAATAATTTTTGATGATATTTACTATGTCCTGTGTCCATTACTGTAAGGTAATGAAAAACATTTCCCCTGACCGCTAAATTCCCCATTTCATTTTTTCTGTTCCTTCCTCCCCATCCCCCTGGGGCATATGACACTCACTTGTCTTGATTCATGGGTTTACAAGATTCATAGTTACATGGCCTGGGTATTCTAAGATGCCCTTCCTAATCTACCAATCTGTTAACACAGCACCAACAAACTCAGTAATATCACTACCCACTTGTCCTATCCTTCAATATGCAACTATACTCTATCACTTTACCATAGATTAGGTCCATATGGGTGCTGGCTCACAACTACTCTTCTCTCTCTCTCCCTTGTTAAACTATCTTTCAGACAGTGGTTTTCAGAAACTGCTTACTTTCCTCAATTCAAATCAGTAAGGTCATATACTGTTCATCTTTCAATGCCTGACTTGCTTCACTCAACATAAGGTCTTCCGGATTCATCTATGTTCTTCTGTGCATTAGTACTTTATTTCTTCTTACAGCTGAGTAATATTCCATTGTATGTATGTAGCACCTTTTGCTTATCCATTCTTCTGTTGATGGGTACCTGGGATGATTCCAACTTTTGGCAGATTTGAACCATGCTGCTATGAACATTGGTGTGCATATATCTGTTCATGTCTTTGCTTTCAATTTTTCTGGGTATATACCCATTAGTGGAATTGCTGGATCATGTTGAATATCTCTTTTTGGTTTTCTGAGGAATCGCCAAACTGTCCTCCACAGAGGCTGTACCATTCGACAATCCCACCAGCACTGGATGAGGTTTCCTATTCTTCCACATCCTCTCCCAACACTTATAGTCTGCAGTTTTTTTGATAGCTGCCATTCTGATGCGGGTAAGAAGGTATCTCGTTGTGGTTTTGATTTGCTTTTCCCTAATAGCTAGTGATGTTGAGCATTTTTTCATGTGCTTTTTAGCCATTTGTATTTCTTCCTTGGAGAAGTGTCTTTTCATGTCACTTGCCCAGTTTTTAAATGGGTTGTTTGTCTTTTTATTTTCAAGGGGTAGGATTTCTTTATATATGCAGGATATTAAGCTCCTATCAGATATATGGTTGCCAAATATTTTCTCCCATTGGGTAGGCTGCTGTTTTATATTCTTATTAACATCTTTTGAAGTGCAGAAGTTTTTAATTTTGAGGAGATCCCATTTATCTATTTTTTCTCTTGCTGCTCATGCTTTAGCTGTGAAGTTCAAGAAACCGTTTCCTATTACAAGGTCCTGTAGATGCTTCCCTACATTATCTTCAAAGGTCTTTATGGTTTTGACTCTTATATTTACATCTTTAATCCATCTTGAGTTAATTTTTGTATAAGGTGTGAGATGGTATTCTTCTCTCATTTATTTGGATATGAATATCTGGTTATCCAAGCACCACTTGTTAAAGAGGCCATTCTTTCCCAACTGAGTGCACTTGGTTGCCTTGTTGAATATCAGATGACTGTATATGCGAGGATCCTATACCAGAACTCTCAGTTCGAGTCCATTGGTCAGCAGGTCTAGTCTTATGTCAATACCATGCAGTTTTGATCACTGTAGATTTGTAGTATGTTTTTAAGTCAGGTAATGTGATACCCCCAATTTTATTTTTCTTTTTCTATATGTCTTTGGCAATTTGGGGCCTCTTACCTTTCCAAATATATTTTGTGGTTAGTTTTTTCAGTTCCTTAAAAATACACTGTTGACTTTTATTGGGATTGCATTAAATCTGTAGATTAGTTTGCATAGGATAGACATTTTGATTTTGTTTAGTCTTCCTATCCATGAACAAGGAATATTTTTCCATTTATTTAAGTCTTCTTTGATTTCCTTTAACAGTGCTGTATAGTTTTCCATATACAAGTCCTTTACATCTTTGGTTAAATTTATTCCTAAGTATTTAATGATTTTAGTTACTATTGCAAATGGTATTTATTTCTTGATTTCCTCCTCAGGTTGCTCGTTACTGGTGTACAGAAATGCTAATGATTTTTAAGCAATGATCTTATAGCCTGCAACATTACTGAACTCCTTTATAAGTTCTAGAAGCTTTGTTGTAGATTTCTCAGGGCTTTCTATGTATAGAATCTTGTCCTCTGCAAATAATGAAATTTTTAATTCTTCTTTTTCAATGTGGATGCCCTTTATATCCTTTTCTTGTCTCAGTCCTTGAGCAAGTACTTCTAAGACAATGTTAAATAGGAGTGTTGATAGTCTGCGTCCTTGTATTGTTCCCGATCTGAGAAGGAAGGCTTTTAGGATTTCACCATCGAAGATGATGTTAGCTTTGTGTTTTTCATATATACCCTTTATCATATTCAGAAAGTTTCCTTCTATTCATATCTTCTGCAGTGTTTTTATCAGGAAACAGATTTGTATTTTGTTGAATGCTTATTCTGCATCTATAGAGATGATTATGTGATATTTTTCTTTCAATCTTTTTGTTTGGTGTATTACACTGATTGATTTTCTTACATTGAAATATCCTTGCATATCCTTGCTTACCCAAGTGGATGAAACCCACTTGATCATGGTGTATAATCCTTTTCATATGTTGTTGAATGCGATTAGCAAGTATTTTGTTGAGGATTTTAGCATCTAAGTTCATTACAGAAATTGATCTGTAATTTTCCTTTCTTGTGGTATCCTTGTTTGATTTTGGTTTTAAGGTAATGTTTGCATCGTAGAATGAGTTAGGCAATATTCCTTCTACTTTTATTTTTTGGAAGAGCTAAAGCAGAATTGGTCTTAGCTCTTCCTGGAATGTTTGGTAGAATTCAGCTGTGAAGTCATCTGGTCCTGGGCTCTTCTTAGTTGGGGAGTTTTTGATAACTGAGTCTATCTCTTTACTTGTAATTGGATTGTTGAGTTCATCAATTTCTTCTTTCATCAATGTAGACTGTTTGTGAGTGTCTAGAAACTTGTCCATTTCCTCTAAATTATCATTCTTGTTGGCATATGATTTTTCAAACTATTCCCCTGTGATACTCTTTAATTCTGTGGGGTCAGTAGTGATATCCCCTTGCTCATTCCTTATTTTGTGTATTTGCAACTGTTCTCTCTTTTTCTTTGTTAGTCTGGCTAAGTTTTTGTCAATTTTCTTGATATTCTTAAAGAACCAGCTTTTGGTTTTGTTTATTGTTTCTAGTGCTTTCTTATTCTCTATTTCATTTAGTTCTTCTTTCATCTTTGTTACTTACTTCTTTCTACTTCTTTTTGGTTTAGCTTGTTTTTGTTTTTCAAATACCTCCAAGTGTGTAGTTAGGTCTTCAATTTTAGCTCTTTCTTCTTTTTTAATATATGTATTTATGGCTATGAACTTCCCTCTCAGGACGGCCTTTGCTGCATTCCATAAGTTTTGATGTGTTGTGTTGTCATTTTCATTCGTTTCATGGTAGTTACTGATTTCTTTTGAGATTTCCTCCTTCATCCACTCTTTGTCTAAGAGTGTGTTGTTTAACTTCCATATCCTTGTGCCATATTCTATGGCCCTTTTTGATGTCCAATTTCATTCCCTTGTGGTCAGAGAAATTACTTTGTATAATCTCAATCTTTCTGAATTATTGAGAGTTGTTCTGTGGCCTAGCATGTGGTCTATCTTGGAATATGATCCATGTGTACTCAAGAAGAATGCAAAGCCTGCTGTATTTGGGTTTAATGTCCTGTATGTGTCTGTTAAGTCGAGATCTTCTAATGTATTGTTCAGAGCCTTTGTTTCTTTATTGATTTTCTGTGTCGATGTTCAGTCTAATGCTGATAATTTTGTATTAAATTCCCCCACTATAATTGTAGAGGAATTTATTTCTCCACTTAGTTTTTCCAGAGTTTGCTTCATGTATTTTGAAGCACCCCAATTAGGTGCAAATGTTTCTGATTGTTCTCTCTTCTTGAGAGTTTACCTCTTTTACTAATATATAGTGTCCGTTTTGTCTCTTACAATAGTTTTGCATTTAAAGTCTATTTTGTCTGATATTAGCATAGCTACTCCTGCCGTTTATTGGCTATTATTAGCTTGTAAAATTATTTTCCAGCCATTCACTTTCAGCCTCCTTGATCCCTTTTTCAAAGGTGGGTTTCTTGTAGACAGCATATAGATGGATCATATTTCCTTATCCATTCTGCCAATCTGAGTCTCTTGATTGGTTAATTTAATCCATTAATATTCAGTGTTATTACTCGCAATGATTTTCTTACTTCAGCTATATTTTTCTTTGTGTTAATGTATGTCATATGTTGTTTTGTTTCTGTTTTTGTCTTTTTGCTTGTTTCTAAACTCTCCTCCTCTCTCTCTGCCTTGTTTTTTCCTTTCAACTTGTAGAACTTCTTTTAGTATTTCTTGAAGTGCAGGTTTCTTATTGACATATTTTCTTAATTTCTGATTATCTGTGAATAATTTGAACTCTCCATCATTTTTGAATTCCAGTTTTGCTGGACAGAGAATTCATTGCTGGAAGTATTTTTCTTTTAGTACTTTGACTATGTAATACCACTGTCTTCTTGCCTCCATGGTTTCAGATGAGAAATCAGCACTTAATCTTATTGTGCTTCTCTTGTATTTGATGGTTCTCTCTTCTCTTGGCTGCCTTGAGTATTTTATCTTGTCTTGAGCATTGGACATTTTGACAAGTATATGTCTTGGAGTTGGCCTTTTGGGATTTATAGTGTTTGTAGTGCACTGTGCTTCCTGGATCTGCACGTCCATCTCTCTCAATAGGGTTGGGAATTTTTCAATCATTATTTCCTTCAAGTCTCCTTCTATCCCCTTTCCCTTCTCTTCTCCTTTTGGGATGCCCACAATATGTATGTGTCTCCATTTTGTGTTGTCAGTTAATTTCCTGAATCCCTGCTGTATTTTTTTTTATCTCTTTGTCTGTCTGTTCTATTATCTGTTTGATTTCAGATGTATTGTCTTCTGAATCACTAATTCTTTCTTCTGCCTTTTGAAATCCACTGTTATGTGAATCCAGCGTCTTTTCGATTTCTTGGGTTATGCCATTGTACATCATCATATCTGTTATCTTTTTTAGTATGTTTACAATTTCTTCTGTATGTTATCCCAGTGTCTTCTTAATATCCTTCATCTCTTCCTTCACTTCTTTAAGTTGGTCCATATTTGTTTGCATCACTTTCCAGATTCTAGTTTGTTCATTGGACTGGTCCATGTGTTTCTGTTTCTCAGTGTGGTTTGTAATTTTTTGTTGCCCTCTACTCATCATTTTATCTTGATGGGTTTATTCAGTTGATTAGCTCCTCTCTCTGCTCTAGAGTTTTATTTAGCTGGTGGTTCTGTGTGTGTGTTATGTTTTCTCTTTGACACTTTTTCTTCTTATTTTATTTCCTTGATTCTTTCTATGTTCCCTTGAAGGCAAAAGATTAGGACAGGAGGAATTAAAGTATGTGAGAAAAGAGTAAGGATAATAGTAATATTGATAAAAGTTAGAAGAGAGGCAAAATAAGACTTAATGAAATGAATATTTAACTCATGTAGTTAGTGTAGCGTAATAGGGAAAAAAGTGGTGTACCTACAATGGACTGGGAAACCAAATAGAGAAATATATAAATAATGATTTAGAAGGCTAGACTGATGAGGAAAGAGAGAAAGAGTAAATAAGGGGCTGAAAGGAAAAAGTTAATATTAATTAAGAAAGAAGGAAACAAAATTGATAGAATAGAAATTGACACACTTAAATTGTGGGCAAATGAAATAACATGTTGTATAAGAACCACAGCAGAAAGCAGAAGGCAGAAAGATGAAAGAAGAATAAGAGATAGCTTGGGATACAAAATCAATATAGACAGAGGATGGTAAATCAGTGAAGAAGAAGCACAGCAAAGAAGAGAGAAGCTAGCAGCACCTAATTAAAAAAAATGAAAGAAAAAAGTAAAGGGGCAGGGGAAGAGGAAAGAAAAGCAAGACACAACAAATAAACAAAGGAAAACCAAACAAACACATGGACAAGCAGTCAAACAAAGTTAAGGAGGAACAGTTTTCATACTAGGATCCTTGTGGACCCTCTCAGTCTGCTTGTGTTTATCAATCAATTTCCCTGCAGGGCTCTATCTGCAGCTTTTGAAGCAGATTTTAGCTATTAAAATAAATTAAAAAGAAGAATTCATTTTTCATTTTTTAAAGTGACTGTCTTTTTT
>JAQZBX010017671.1:0-35354 GCA_029593785.1 Cabassous unicinctus | reverse complement strand
CTCCCCCAGTGACAATGGAGTGGCCGAGGAACTTCTGAAAGTGGGTCAAGATGCACAGCTACTGCCCCAGGTCAGGCCCCATCTACCAGCCCCTTCCCTTCTCCTCTGCTGGCCAGCACACATCCTGTCTTTGGTTCCAAGCCAGCAGCCCTAATCCAGTGAGTAGATTCATTGCCTGTTGATCTCAGATAATAAACATTACAGGACACAAGCATGGGTAGTGAGATTGTCTCTCTTCTTCCATGTGACAGGCCAAAGACTGAAATCCTTCTGCCTTTCCTCCCACCCCAAGCTCTTGAACATGAATGTTCTTGGAGCAGCTTGTTCCCAGTTGCTGTGTGCGTGTGTGTGTGTGTGTGTGTGTGTGTGTGTGTCAGAGTGAGTGCACGTGTGAGTAGAGTTTTGGGTAGTAACTGGACTGGCTTATAAAAAGAAGCAGAGGTCGGGGTTTAGCTGGAAGAGGGGGTGGTGTGGTGGGATGGCTGTGGGACACATTGCTCTGAGCATCCGAGTTGGAAGGTTCACACAGAGGAATCAGCAAGATAGTGCAGAAGAAGAGAGGCTGAAAGGATGTTCCCCAGATTCAGTGCTGCAGCAAGGGGCTCCCGCTCGTGTTTGCAGAGTTTTTGAAAGGCAAGGGTTTCCTCTTATAGGAGCACAAATAGCTCATCATGTGAACCATGATTAAGGTGGAAGGATTATCTTTAAAATATTGCTGAAAACTGCCTGCCACTGTCCAGCTAGTCTCCTGGTAAAAGTAGCTTCACCACTTGTGCTCACCAGGGCCCAGTAATTAGCAATTCACAGTTTGGGGTCCAATAGCCTCTCAAGCTAGAAGGGACTGTAGAGATGACCCCAACCCCCTCCTTTGGTGGACAGAGGACCACAGGCACAGAGACCCTCTCCAGTCCCTTCCTCTCCCTGTCCTCAGCCAGGGCTCTGGGGCTCTCCTCTCCATTTCTCTCCCTACTTGCCTCTCTGCTGTCTCTTTAAATCCACATCTGCTTATAAAATCTCTGTCCCTACAGCACTGTAGTAGTTTAAGTTGTGGGCCCCATCAAGATGTAACCATCCATCCATCCACCCTTCCATCCATTCATCCACCTATCACATATTTAATAAGCACCTCCCATGGGCCATCCACTATGTACCATGGATGTAGAGATTATTAGGGCAAGCTCCTTGCTATCAATAAGATTACAGTCTAACCAAGAGAAAAAACTTGTATGCAAGTAACTAGACCTCAAAGTACAGGAAGAAACAGGTAGCAGTCCTTTCAATGGAGTATAGACTAGTAGTCCCCTGTCCTTTGTGCCAAGAACCTCATTTTTCAGATTGGGAAACCAAAGCACAGAGTGGTTGTTGATTGTCCAAAGCTATGGAATCATAGATTCTTAGAGTTGGATGGCACCTATGCCTTTTGTTATCTAGTTTTGCCTCTTACCACACACTCTTTGCCAGATGATGGCCCAGCCTTTTGAAGACTTCCAGCGATGGCGAGTGCTTTTCCCCGCTATCTATTACATTTACAGACATGTCTAATTGTTGTAAAGCTCTTCTCTATAAACAGAGGAAATCTGGTTTCCTGCCGCATCTACTGACAGCTGCCTTCTGGAGTTACCAGAACAAAACCAGACTCTTCTGTGTCTCAGGAACAATGGTCTCCCCCAGCTCCCCTTTGCCCAAGAGGATCATGTAAGCTCTCCCGGAGGGTTAGGTCCAGACTGATTTTCCTTAACATTCCTTGGCTCGGTGCATTGAATTATTTTGCTTTCATTTACTAATGATAACCATCACCTTCTGTAAGTCCGAAGCATTTCCCCTCCTTTCCTGAGGTGCAGAAGGCTCTCTCTTTTTCATTAGAACATCTGAGTTCACTGCACTCTTTAAAATCAGGACAATGAAAAAAGCTTGAATAGGCTTCTCTTGACAAGGCTGCTTAAATATAATCATAGATCTGTCACAAAATATGCAGGCTTATGAGGGGTTGTCAAATTTTTTCCTGAAGTAGAAGATGTTTGGGGGAAAAAAAAGTTTTAAGTCAACTGAAAAGGAAGAAAGAAAAAAAATCAAGGACCAAATGCTTTTGTGAAAGTTTTGCATAGCTACACTGTTATAAACTTTGCTTTGGTTAATGATAATGCAGAGGATTCCTGAAAAAGATAAAAATGAAGTTCCAGCTCTATACGTAATTGGTCTTGACAGTTTCATTCTGTGAAGTTTTTATTCTATCAACCTAGTGAGGAAGCAGATGAGGGGAAAGAACTGAAACGATTAATTTTCAATCATCCAGATTCAAACCTGTCATTCAAAGGGCAGCCCCCAATAAATACTCAGGTTTCTTTAAGCAATGTCCTGTTCAAATGATTCCAGTTACTTGGCTGCATGCCATACCACGACTCTGGAGGTTTTATGGACTCAAACTTTTTTTTTAATTAAAAAAAAAGTTTAAAGTGGTTTGGCTTTGAATCTTAACATGAAAGAGAAATATTCAAATCCTTCTGGGTTCTTCCTATAGATGGGATCAGTGAGGAGTAACTCAGGCCCGCCTCTTCAATGTACTGTTGACATCTGCACTTGTCTTCAATCCTATCTGGTTGCTTCAAGGGCTGGTAAAGACACAGCCCCACATTACACAGCATTTCGAGGAGCCAGTTAAAGAAGGACATGCTATAAATAAACCTGGTGGCTGTGGGTATTTTGTGGTTCTCGGACTACTACATGGGGGCGTTATTACATCACTCCCTTCTCATCTTCCCAAGTCCAATCCTAAAAGTAACTTTTAAGTCTTCTGCAGTTGCTCATCATAAAAAAGGTTTCAGAACGCTTCCTGGTTTAAAATGTGCTTCCCATTTTCTCACCAGCCCACTTCTCTCACTGCCTTTGCCTTGAATTAGATGCACATAGGCAGACGGATTCATGGGCCTTAAACTGCCCCAGTGGCAGCTTTTGGCCTTTTCGTTCTCCAGTTAGCTTCTCCTTCCCCTTTCTTTTTTGAACATACATTCAGATGTATGAACACATCGCATTCAGATATAGCTAGCTAACATGCACTGCCTGGAAAGAGAGCATCGTGGAAATCAGCTTACCCTTTCCTCCAAATGAGAAAGCAATCCCAGCCTTTTAAATTCCCAGTAACCATAATGGGGATTATGGAAAAGCACCACAGAGGTCAATTTTCAACTGAAATGTAAGAACCCTTTCAAGTGCCTAATCCTAACTGGAGACTATAGCAGTATTTTTGTAGTGGGCTTTAAAAACTGGACTGATGGTACCTCAAATCAAATTATATTGTACCTTTACATGCAAAAGAAAGGGGCATCAAAGAAAAATCTACTTGGAGGGCAAACAAATAAATGCTGGGTATGGACATTGAAGACATCTGGATTTTTTGGAGTCCTTTGCAGGCTCTCAGGCGGGGGCTTTAATGAGAGCTGGGTGTAGCTTTGCTATGTCCTCCCTGAACTTGGCTGTGAGCTGATTTCTGAAGGCTTCTTATTTCCCGGGCAGAAAGGAAAAAATGATTATCTAAATTGTTACTCTTTAAAAATTTCTGTATTTTAATAAAGAAAAGTAATCTTTTTTAATAAGAAATAAAAGTTGATTTTGAATATATTGCAAAGTCAGAATTAAGCTATTTTGATGGAAATGCTGCTTTCAAACTAGAGCAATAAAGAATTATTTGGGATAGGGAGGTCCTTTTGGGATCTGCTCATTGAAAATATAAGAAATACTTGCAATTAGTAAATCAGTTGTCTTTTATGGACTTTAAAGTGTTTTGAATTTATTCTCATGTCATTTGGTCCTTCTATGGTCTTTTTATATTTTGACTTATCTCTATCTGAAAGATATCAGATCCCACTTTGATAACATCTTAATACACAGGGTTCTGTTGCCCACCGTGAAGCAGCCTAGTCTCTAGAATTGGACAGACCTGGTTGGAGTCCTGATGGGGTGTCCTTTAGCCTCTCCTAGGCTCTGTCCCCTCCTTGATGCATGGGGATGACAGTCCTCCCCTCCTGGTGCTAGGGTGAGGCTAAGATGGCCTAATGCACATAGCTGCTTGTAACAGGGCTGGGCACACAAGGTCAAGAATATTATCCAGGGATTTCTAAGAAGAACCACACTGAGAGTCTCTGTGATTCACTGGGCAAATGTTTGGATCTGAAAAAGTCTTTTGACTCTACCATCCTTCCTAGGAGAAAACCAGACAACAAGGACACCTCTTGCTGTGCCAGGGTTTAAATCCTAAGTGAATAACAGATTTAATCTCATGGGAAGCAAGTGCATTTTGTTATGAGTATAGAAACATTTTTATCAGTCTTCAAACAAAGTAAACGGTAGATGAAAAGATGTCATTTTTTCCAAATTTTATGACCTGCAGGATGAGAAAATTGCAGCGTGACTTTTGAGCAGTCTTAGAGGCACTTGTGGTACAATAAATAAGATCATGTTGGTGTTCAATGTGAAGTAAGAGTCCTGGACTGGCCTTCCAGGCACATGGGTTCTAAGCCCAGTTCTGTCACTGTCACTAACAAAAGGACTTGGGATAAGTCACAAACGCCTTGGGCCTAACTGTCCCAGAGAAAATGATGGCTCAGCTAAATGGTATCCCCAATCCCTTGAGCCCTCAACAGACTGTAAATTCCCTCTTCAAGGGTTAGTAACCCGCATTGTTTGACAGCACTAATAAAACCAACCTTCCAAAAAGGCCAGAAGCAAGATGTGCTTTTCCTCACAGATGTTAACGTCCAGGGGAAAGAGCCCATCCAGCTGTCGTCTGGGATGACACTGGCTGGCCAGCCACCACCTCTCACAGGAGTTCACCTGGGGGTGGTTTCTCTCAATGTTACCACCCAACATCAGGTGGATGGATGTGAACTCTGATTAAATGGGGGTTCTCTGGGGAAGAAACAACTTTAAACAAATTCTCCAGATAGCCAAGAAAACTTCCCCAGTGCTAGGTCAAAGTGACGGAAAGTTTTACACAGAGTTTTAGAACTTTCCATATTTAGTTCCAAGCTGCATGTCCTTGCCTTCATTTTGCAAGTAGGCCAGTTGTCTCTCAGTGGGAATGCCATTCTGCTCTTTCTTCCTAACAGGGGGCTTACTTGACACTGCTGAGCTTGTTCCACCTGAAAGTGGAGGCCATTTGCCATAGCTAGAAATGTTGATCTCTGCTGCTTGTAGGTGAGGGAGCTGCCTTTCACTTGAAAATGGGCCACTCATTTAATTGCCAATTATTTATGAAGGTGTAGATCTCTGTTTAAAGTGCTACAAAAGCAAAGTAAAAGTTTGGTAACAAACCACAGAATTAATATACAGAATACAGAATACATTTTTCCCAAAAATTTGGTCCCCAAGCAAGCTTTTTGCCTTCCGTCAGCTCATTAGCATCCAAGAAATCTGTAGTGATGATGCCACAAGAAGTCTCGGGCTTTATCGCCATGATGGATTTGCTTTCCACAAAATGAGTACAGACATTCCTCGGAGATATTGCAGGTTCGATTCCAGACCAGCATAGTAAAGCGATTATCATGATAAAATGAGTCATACAAATATTTTGGTTTCCCAGTACATATAGCAGTTATGTTTACACTATATTGTAATCTATTAAGTTTGCAATAGCATTATATCAGAAAAAAAACAATGTATACACCTTAATTAAAGACACTTTATTGCTAAAAATTGCTAACCATCATCTGTGCTTTCATTGAGTCATATTCTGCCTGCTGGTGGAGGGTCTGGCCTCAATGCTGAAGGCTGCTGACTGATCAGGATGGTGATTGCTGAAGGCTGGGGGTTGTGGCAATTTCTTAAAATAAGTCAAGTATGAAGTTTGCCACACTGATTAACTCTCCTGTCACAAAAGAGTTCTCTGTAGCATGCAATGCTCATTTTATAGCATTTTACCCACAGTAGAACTTCTTTCAAAATTGGAGTCAATCCTCTCAAATTCTGTCATTGCTTTATCAACAAAGTTTATGTAATATTCTAAATCCTCTGTTGTCATTTCAACAGAATCTTCACCAGGAGTAGATTCCTCCTCAAGAAAACCACTTTCTTTGCTCATTCATAAGAAGCAACTCCTCATCCGTTAAAGTTTTATCATGAGATTGCAACAATTCAGTTACATCTTCAGGCTCCACTTCTAAATCTAGTTGTCTTGTTATTTCCATTATATCTGTAGTTACTTCCTCCACTGAAGTCTTGAACCCCTCAAAGTCATCCATGAGGGTTGGAGCCAACTTCTTCTACATTCCTGTTAATACTGATATTTTGACCTCCTCCCATGAATCATGAAAGTTCTTAATGGCATCTAGAATAGTGAATCCTTTCCAGAGGCTTTCATTTAACTTTGCCTGGATCCATCAGAGAAATCACTATCTAAGGCAGCTATAGCCTTATGGAATGTGTTTCTTGAATAATAAGACTTGAAAGTTAAAATGACTCCTTGATGCATGGGCTGGAGAATGGATGTTGTACTAGCAGGCATGAAAACAACATTCATCTCCTTGTACATGTCCATCAGAGCTCTTGGGTGACCAGGTGCATTGTCAATGAGCAGTAATATTTTGAAAAGAATATTTTTTCTGAGCAGTAGGTTTCAACAGTGGGCTTAAAATATGCAGTAAACCATAATGTAAACAGATGTGTTGTCATCTAAGCTTTGTTGTTCCATTTATAGAGCACAGGCAGAGAAGATTTAGCTGAATTCATAAGGGCTCTAGGATTTTCAGAATGGTAAATGAGAATTGGCTTCAACTTAAAGTCACCAGCTGCATTAGCCCCTAGCAAGAGAGTCAGCCTGTCCTTTGAAGACAAGCATTGACTTTTCTCTAGCTATGAAACTTCCAACAGAAGTTTGCTTCATCCACATTGAAAATCTGTTGTCCAGTGTAGCCATCTTCACTAGTTATCTTAGCTTCATCTTCTGGATAACTTGCTGCAGCTTCTACATTAGCCCTTACTTCTTCACCTTGTACTTTTATGTTACAGAGATGGCTTCTTTCTTTAAACCTCATGAACCAACCTCTGCTAGCTTCAAACTTTCCTGCAGCTTCCTCACCTCTCTCAGTCTTCATAGATTTGAGGAGAGTTAGGGCTTTGCTTTGGGTTAGGCTTTGGCTTAAAGGGAGTGTTGTGGCTGGTTTGATCTTCTATCCAGACCACTAAAAGTTTCTCCATATCAGCAATAAGGTTTTTTGCTCTCTTATCATTCATATGTTCACTGGAGTAGCACTTTTAATTTCCTTCAAGAACTTTTCCTTTGCATTCACTACTTGGCTAACTGGTGCAAGAAGAGGCCTAGCTTTTGGCCTATCTCAGCTTTTGACATGCCTTGCTCACTAAGCTTAATCATTTCTAGCTTTTGATTTAAAGTGAGAGACATGCAACTCTTCTTTTCACTTGAACACTTAGAGGCCATTGTAGGGTCATTAATTGGCCTAATTAGAATAGGGAGGACAGAGGAGAGGGAGAGAGATGGGGAATGGCCAGTCAGTGAAGCAGTCAGAACACACACAACATTTATTGATTAAGCTCGCTGTCTTATAAGGTCACGGTTCATGGTGCCCTGAAACAAGTACAATAGTCACATCAAACATCACTGATCACAGACTACCATAAAGATAAAATAATAATGAATGAGTTTGAAGTATTGCAAGAATTGCCAAAATGTGATAGAGACACAAAGGGAGCACATGCTGTTGGAAAAATGGCACCGATAGACTTGCTCGATGCAGGGTTGTCGCAAATCTTCAATTTGTAAAAAATACAGTGTCTGCAAAGCACGATGAAGTGAAGCACAGTAAAATGATGGGTGGCCGTCCTGCTCTTCTGTTTACTCTCCACATAAAAGACTTCAGTTCAAAGAAAGAAGGACTGATTTAATCTGCTATTCTTTAAAGCAAAGACTGGTATTAAGAGTTAGAGTGGAACGTGAGGTTATAAATGACACATCCATATACTGGGAGAGAGTGAAGGGAAGATGGTGGTAAAGAAGAAAACACTGGGACTTCCAGGAAGATGGTGGGAGGACAGGGGAGTCTCTCCTCTACCAGAAAAAAAAGCTAGGCTGGACACCACCCAGAAGAGAGAGTGACAAAGGAAAAGAATCGTGACAGCAAAACTGTGAGTTAAAACCAGCAGCTGCTACTGTCAGCACCCTCCCCGACACTAAAGACACTTTTGAATTCTCAGGCCTTGGGGTGGCTACAGACAAAGGGGGCTCCAGGGATCCACCACCCATAAAGGGGAGAGAGAGGAACACAGCCTAAGGCTGACTCAGCTTTTGACCCACAGATCTGGTCTGCTGTGTCCCACAAGCCCTTGCAGGTGGGGTGGGGGCAGCACCACTGTTTGCCTTGGGGGCCGGCTCCAGACTAAAGAGATCCCGGACTAAAGAGATCTGACCCTTCCAATCACCCTCTGTACTAACCAGGACTGATTGTTGAGGACTCAGAGGGGAATTATTTCATATGCAGGAAAAAGGAGGGAGCTGGAGAACTGTCTCTGAGAAAGGTTGAATTACAAGGCTCTTAGCCTCCAGGCAGGAACCTATATCACATTGATCCAGTCAGGATGGTGTTGCAGCAAACACGCTTGGACCAGGCATTGAACTGAGAGGGCTGCCAAAGAGCACCATCTGCTGACAGACCAAGGAAGTGCACGTGAGGAGATTAAAAGTAAATAAGTAAGAGAGGGTTTTTCCGGCCTTTATAGCCACCCTCCCCAAGGCCCTAGGAAGCGGATCTGCAACCCATTACTGGGTCCAGAGACCAGTTTTGAGCAACTAACAGGGATAATCCTAACAATCCAGGTTGAACCAAGAATCAAAGAGTAGTAGTAACCTACACCCTCCCACCAGTAAATCCCTAAAGAAGAGAGAGAAATTGAGCATCTGAGTTAACCTACCATCCTAATCAGATGCTTAGACATGAGTGAAAAATTATGAGCCATACTAAGAAAATGGAAGATATGGCCCCCAAAAAAGAATATATCAAAGCCCCAGAAGAGATGCAGGATTTGAGACAACTAATTAATGAGACGCACACAAATTTCCAAAATCAAATTAATGAGTTGAAAGACAATATGGCTAAAGAGATAAATGACATCAAGAAGTCATTGAGCGAACACAAAGAAGAATTTGAAATCCTGAATAGAAAAGTAATAGAGCTCATGGGAACAAAAGACACAATAGGTGAGATAAAAAAAACATTAGAGGCATACAACAGCAGACTTGTAATGATAGAAAAAATAGTAAATGATACCAAAGGCAGAACAGCTGAAACTGAAGAGAGAAAAGAACAGAGAGAGGAAAGAATGGAAAAAAGTGAGCAGGGGCTCAGGAAGTTGAATGGCAATACGAAATATAACAACATACGTGTCATGGGCATTCCAGAAGGAGAAGAGAAGGGAAAAGGGACAGAGAGAGTATTTGAGGAAAGAATAGCTGAAAATTCTCCAACTCATGAAAGAAATGAAATGACATGTCCAAGAAGTGCACCATACCCCAAACAGAATAAATCTGAATAGACCTACTCTAAGACACATACTACTCAGAATGTGAAAGGTCAAAGATAAAGAGAAAATTCTGAAAGCAGCAAGGGAGAAGCAAACAAGGGATGCCCAGTAAGACTTAGTGCAGATTTCTCATTAGAAAACATGGAGGTGAGAAGACAGTGGTATGATACAATTAGGATACTGAAAGAGAAAAACTGCCAGCCGAGGATTCAAGCAAAATTGTCCTTCCAATACGAAGGTGAGTATAAAATATTCACAAACAAACAGAAACTAAGGGAGTTCATTAAAACAGAATCCACCTTTGCAGAAAATATTAAAGGAAGCCTTAGAGCCTGAAAGAAAAAAGACAGGAGAGAGAGGCTTGGAGGAAAGTATAGAATAAAAAATAGCAGAAAGGATAACCAAAAGAGTAAAAAGATAGGTGAAAATATATGAAAACCAAAGACATAATGATGGAAGTAAATAAAGCATTTACAGTAACATCACTGAATGTGAGTGGATTAAACTCCCCAATAACAAGACAGAGACTGACAGAATGGATAAAAAAAACATGAGCCATCCATATGCTGCTTACAAGAGACTCACCTCAGACCCAGGGATACAAACTGACTGAAAGTGAAAGGTTGGAAAAAGATTCTCCACACAAATAGTAATCAAAATGAGCAAGAGTAGCTATACTAATATCAGACACACTTTAAATGCAAAAAAGTTACAAGAGATACAGAGGGCCATTATATATTAATAAAAAGGGCAATCCACCAGGAAAAAATAGCAGTCGTAAATATCTATGTACTTAACCAGGGTGCCCCAATATACATGAGACAAACCCTAGCAAAACTGAAGGGAGAAATAGATATTTTTACAATAATCATTGGGGACTTCAACACACCACTTACACCATTAGAACAACTAGACAGAAGATCAATAAGGAAACAGAGAAGATGAGCAATATGAAAAATGAGTTAGACCTAACAGACATATACAAAACATTGCAGCCAACTCAGCGGTTATACATTCTTCTCAAGTGCCCATGGATTTTTCTCCAGGATAGACCACATATTAGGTCACAATGGAGCTCTCAATAAATATAAAAAGATTGAAATTATACAAAGCACCTCCTCAGATCATAATGGAATGAAACTGGAAATCAATAAGGGATAGGAAAGAGGTAAATTTGCAAAATTGTGGAGGCTAAACAACACACTTGCAAATAATCAGTGGGTCAAAGAAGAAATTTCAAGTGAGATCAGTAAATATATTGAGACAAAGGAAAACAAGAACACATCTTCTCAAAACTTATGAGATACAGCAACGGCAGTCTTGAGAGAAAATTTATACCCCTAAGGGCTTATATTAAAAAAGAACAAAGAGATAAAATCAAAGATTTAACTGAACAACTGGAGAAGCTAGAAAAAGAACAGCAAAACAATCCCAAAGCAAGCAAAAGGAAAGAAATAATAAATATTAGAGCAGATATAATGAAATTGAGAAAAAAAACAATAGAGAAAATCAACAAAAACAAAAGCTGGTTCTTTGAGAAAATCAAATAAAATGACAAAACCCTTGCTAGACTAACAAAGAAAAAAAGAGAGAAGATGCAAATAAATACAATCAGAAATGAAAGGGGGGAAGTTATGATTGACCAGACAGAAATAAAAAGGACCATATGAGAATATTATGAGAAACTGTATGCCAACAAACTAGACAACCTAGATGAAATGGACAAATTCCTAGAAATGGACAAACAGCCTATGCTGACACTATAAGAAATACAAGAACATAACAAACTAATCACATTTAAAGAGATTGAATCCATCATCAAAAACCTCCCAACAAAGAAAAGGCCAGGACCAGAGGGCTTCCATGTAAATTCTACCAAGCATTTTGAAAAGAATTAACACCAATCCTGTTTATAAACTCTTCCAAAAAAATTGAAAAGCAAGGAAAATTACCCAACAGATTATGTAGCCAACATCACCCTAATACCAAAGCCAGATAAAGACAATACAAGAAAAGAAAATTAAAGACCAATCTCTCTAACGAACATAGATGCAAAAATTCTCAACAAAATACTTGCAAATCAAATCCAACAGCATAACAAAAGACTATACATTACAACCAAGTGGATTTATTCCTGGTATGCAAGGCAGTTTCAACATAAGAAATTCAATCAAAATGATACAGCATGTTAACAAATTGAAGGAAAAAAAAACACATGACCATCTCAATCGATGGAGAAAAGGCATTTGACAAAATCCAGCATCATTTCTTGATAAAAATACTTCAAAAGATAGGAATAGAAGGAAAATTCCTCAATATGATAAAAGCCATATATGAAAAACCCACAGCCAGCATTGTACTCAGTGGAGAATGGTTGAAAGCTTTCCCTCTAATATCTGGAACAAGACAAGGATGCCCACTGACACAATTGTTATTCAACATTGTACTAGAAATTCTAGCTAGTGCATTTAGGCAAGAAAAAAAATATTAAAGGCATCCAAACAAGAAAAGAGGAAGTAAAACTCTCACTGTTTGCAGATGACATGATCCTATATTTAGAAAATTCTGAAATGTCCACAACAGAGCTACTTGAGCTAATAAATGGGTTCAGCAAAGTGACAGGATACAAGATCAACATGCAAAAACCAGTAGTTTTTGTACATTAGTATTGAACAATCTGAGGAGGAAATCAGGGGAAAAATTGCATTTGCAATAGCAACAAAAAGACTCAAATATCTAGGAATCAATTTAACCAAAGAAGTACAGGACCTGTATGCAGAAAACTATGAAACATTGCTAAAAGAAATCAATGAAGACCTGAACAAATGAAAAGACATTCTGTGTTGATGGATTGGAAGACTAAATATTGTGAAGGTGTCAATCCTACTCAAACCGATTTATAGATGCAAAGCAATACCAATCAAAATTCCAACAGCTTACTTTACAGAAATATAAATGGCAATTACCAAATACATTTGGAAGGGAAAGTGCACACGAATAGCCAAAAACATTCTAAAAACGAGGAGCAACATGGGAGGAATTTCACTGCCTGACCTTGAAACATATTACAAAGCTACAGTGGTAGAAACAGCATGGTACTTGAATAAAGATAGGCACATCGATTAGTGGAATAGAATTGAAAATCCAGAAATAACCCTCACATCTACTAGAAGAAAATGTAAGGAAACATCTTAATAGATGGTGGTTTCTTGGACCTCATACCCAAAGCATGTGCAACAAAAGAAAAAAATAGATAAATGGGACCTCCTCAAAATTATACACTTTTGCGCCTCACAGGACTTTGTCAAAAGGGTGAAAAGGCAACCAACTCAATGGGAGAAAATATTTGGAAATCACGTCTGATAAGGGTTTAATATCCATAATATATAAAGAGATGTTACAAGTCAACAATAAAAAGACAAACGACCCAATTAAAAAATGGGCAAAAGACTTGAATAGACATTTGTCCAAAGAAGAAAGACAAATGGCAAAAAAACAGATGAAAAAATGTTCAACATCACTAATGATTAGGGAAATGCAAATCAAAACTACAATGAGATATCATTTCACACCTTTTAGAATGGCCACTATTAAAAAGATAGAGAACTACAAGTTTGGAGAGGATGTGGAGAGATAGGAACACTTCCTCTCTGTTGGAGGGAATGTAGAATGGTACAGCCACTGTGGAGGACTGTTTGGCAGTTCCTAAAGTTGAATATAGATTTGCCATGTGACCCTGCAATACCATTATTAGGTATATACCCAGAAGAACTGAGAGCAGTGACACAAACATATAACCGCACACTGATGTTCTTAGGGGTGTTATTCATGATTGCCAAAAATTGGAAACAACCCAAGTGTCCATCAACCAATGAATGGATAAACAAACTGTGGTGTCTTCACAAGATAGAATATTATGCAGCTGTAAGAATATATGACGTCGTAGAGCATATGACAACATGGATGAGCCTGGAGGACATTATGATGAGTGAAGCAAGCCACACACAAAAGGACAAATACTGTATGATTGTGTTGCTATGAACCAAATATATTGTTTAATATATTCTGTAATTCCATTTATATAAAATGTAAATATAAATCAATGTATAAAGATGAAATTAGATTAGTTGTTATGTAGGGCTGGGAAAAGGCCTGCTAAGGGGTGTGGAATTTTTCTTTTTGGAATAATAAAATGGTTCTAAAATTTTTTGTGGTGATGAATGTACAATATTGTGATTATACTAAAAGCCACTGATTATATTCTTTAGATATATCGTATGGTATGTGACTATATCTCAATAAAACTGCTTAATAAATAAAAGAATAATTGTTCAAGAAGAGCCAGAAATAGCATCTATGTACAGCAGGGAAAACAGAGATTGAGAAGTGAATAATTTTCTTGCTTGTTTGTTTTTGTTTATTAATATAATTGAAATAATGAAAATGTTCTTATAATGATTTAGGTGATGAATGCACAACTATGTGATTATACCAAATACCATTGATTGTACACTTCAGATGAATTGTATGCTTTATTAATATGTACCAATAAAATTGATTTGTTTAAAAAAAAGAAACACTGAACTTGGGAAACTGTGTCTCTTGACAAACCATCAAGAAATGAATGCCTTCTGCCCACGCTTAGTGCTAGTGTATGGAGCACTTGCCTGACCTTTGGACTCAACTTACCAACTTCTCAGAGAAGCAGCTTTACAAATTAGACTGATTCAAGGTGTCACACACCCTGCCTGAGAAGGCAGGAGAGGTTCCGAGGCCTGTTTTTCTTTTTCTTCTTTCCTTCCTTTCCTTATTCTTCTCTTCCTCCCTTCCTTCTCCCCTTCTTTCCTTCCTCCCTCCCTCCCTAACTTCAAATGTGTTATCATACAGTACTGTAGGTCAGAAGTACAAGATGTCTCAAAAGGCTGCAATGGAGGTGTCAGCGGGGCTGAAAGCTTCTGGAGGCTCTCGAGGAGAATCCACTTCCTTGCCTTTTCTAGCATCTAGAGGCCACCAGCATCCCTTGGCGCATGGCCCTCTTCCAGCAATGATGTCACTCTAACCTCTGCTTCTGAGATCACCTCTCTCTCTCGACTTTCTGTTGGTTGGTTTTATTATTTCAGATGGTTTTATTATTGTTTTAAAATTCTCCATAGACAAAGCATCACTTTACTGCTTGCTCCCAGGACAGGCTACTCCCACCAGCCCTTCCCCACACTGTCTCACTGTTGCAGACATGCAGTTTGCCACCACATGAGTGCCCTTCACAGGTGGTCTCCCCAATAGTCTCTCAGAGCCTCTGTGTCCTTGGGCTTTGGCTCCACCCTTTTCCACCTCCCTCCCTTATGCCATGAGCTTCAGGAGCTACAGGAGATGAAGAGGCAAGGAGGGCAGGGCCTCACACTGAGACACAGCCACAGAATCAAATGTAGGTGAGCCACTGTCAGAGTCCGAAATTCCAAAGGAGTCGGTGGGGCCACTCTACAGCAAGTCTTTTGGGGATTGAATCATGTCCCCCACAAAAGGCATGTTCAGGTCCCAACCCCTGATCTTGTGGGTGTGAACCTATTTGAAAATAGGACCTTTGAGGAAGTTAATAGTTAAGGTGTGCCCACACTGAATGAGCGTGGACCTTAAGCAACTGTGACTGAAGTCACAGGAAATCAGAGATAAGTCATGGGAGGCAGCCAGAAACTAGAAGTCAAGAGAAGCTATAAGAGAAGAGAGGAGAGGCTGCCATGTGTGTCGCTGTGGGATGGAAAAGCCAAGGAACTCCAAATACTGCTGGCCAGCCAGAAGATACTGACCTTGGAAGAGGCCAGCCTTCTAGTCTCTGAAACTATGAGCCAGTAAATTCCTGTTGTTACGCCAACCCATTGTATGGTGCTTATTTTAGCAAGTAGGAAACTAAAACAACTGTTCTTTCCCCAAGGCACCAAGGCATGGCTCTTCATTTTGCGGTAGTGGAAAGTAGAGGGAGGGGTCTTTCTGGTGGCTTTTTCCTAGGATCTTTGGCTCTTAATATAATAGGCTTTGAAGGACAAGACTTTCTCCAGTTTTATTCCTTTGTGGCTGGTGGCAGGAGGAAGTCTTGCTGAAGTATCAGTTTGGGCTTCTCAAGCAGCCTATTCTGGAGGATACAAGTCCTTCTCCTCCAACATCTTCTTTAGCTGAGCATTAGTGTTGCTAAGCTGCTGCTGAGTGCCATTGATTTGGCTTCTGAGCCAAGCCTATAGCTTGTTATCTCTCTTGTTATCTGTTGTCTTTCTCTTTTAAGGACCCTTGTGATTACATTGGACCCACTGATAATTGAGGATAATGGCCCCATTTCAAGGTCCTTAAAGTCACTTTTGTCATGTAAGGCAACATATCTGTGGGTTTGGGGGAATAGCACATGGCCATCCATGGGGGTACATTATTCTGCCTACCACACAACCAGAATTGCTAAGTACTTCTAGGGGATGTGGGTGGGAGGGTGGGTCAGGACAGTGATTATGCATGGAAGTGATACTAATGTCAGATTTGTTTAGCTTTCTGAATAAGTTAGGAATCCAGAGATTCTGGATTGAAGAATTAGTATTAATTCTTCTTTAAATGTTCAGTAGAATTTACCAATGAAACCATCTGGTCCCTGGATTTTTTTGTGGGAAGTTTTTAAATTACTATTTTAATCTCTTTACTTCTTATAGGTCTGTGTTAGTCAGGCAAAAGGGGTGCTGATGCAAAGTACCAGAAATTTGTTGGCTTTTATAAAGGGTATTTATTTGGGGTAGAAGCTTACAGTTGCAAGGCCCTAAAGAGTCCAACTCATGGTTACTTCCTTACCAAACTCTGTTGCCATGTGTTGAAGAAAGATGGCAAGCAATGTCTGCGAGGGTTCAGCCTTCCACTACCCTCTTAAGGCTCCATGGGTCCAGCTTCTTCCGATTTCAGCTGTAGGCTGGCATAGGGCTCATCTCTCTCCCCAGGGCTCATTTCTTTCTGGGCTCAGCTGCTCTGTTTTCTTCACAAGGTCAGCTGTAAACTATCAGGTGAATGGCTCCTCTCTCTTCCTGGGGTCTCTGCCATGTCTGTGGAGCTGTCTCTCTTCCTCTGTGTATCTACTTCTGTGTATGTCCATTTATATAGCCCACCAAGGGGGCGGGGACTGTTACACTACTGACATGGTCAGTAATAAGTTTAAGTTTAATAATAAACTTAAGTTTAATAAGTTTAAGACTTATTATAGCAAGGTTCAAGTAAACCTAGTAAGGTTCTGGGTCATGCAGACGATTATCTTATTCTTCCTCCAAAAAGTTAAACAAGTAAAAACAGCTGCCTTTTCTGCTTGGTCCTCTGCAAGACTTACTTAGGTGTATCACTGTCCAAAGACAGAGGGACGGGGTAAGCAGCCTTGTTATTGCTCTTGGATTCTTAGGCCATGTCAGTTTTCTGAACATGAGTAAGCTATTGCTTTTCCCTCTCGAGAATCCTGCCTACTCTAATAAGGAATTTGGTTGTGGTGTCATTTCAAATGAAATGCTAAGTAAAGATCAAGTCCAGTTTGAAGAGATAGATATTATTTAATAAGAAAAGACTTTTCAAATTAAAATCTTAAAAATATTAGGAGAAATGAATGCTTCTTGTGGGTTGGCAGCATAGATCTTGGTTCTTAGGGCTGCTCCAGCACTTCTAGTGGCACTTCATTGATTTCTTCAATAGGGGGAGGAAGTAACTACAGACATTACACAATGGTATCTGTTAGCTTCTCTTAGCAAATGAAATTAAAATATGATTGGCATATATTTAAATCATAATTTGCAAAGTATAAAGTTACTACTTATTATAGTCATACTCCAAGATTGACTAGACTGACTTTTGGATCAAAAAGAAGAAATTAGATCAACTGGTTAAATATGCACACACAAATTATATATACTTAATTATCGATGTACTCTGTAATTATATATAACACAATAGAGATACCAGCATGGTTTAAAGGTTATAGAGATGTCTTCATACTAAAAAGCTAAACCCTGTTTGAACTAAAAGAAAGCCAACTTAAAATGCTTTGGTGAATAGCAAAATGAAGTACAATTTTCATTAGTATAAAAAATGATTTAAAAACTGATTTGAAGTAATGCCATCACTTTTTTTGATGGGTTTTTCCCCTTCTTGGAATAATTACTCGGTACTGATACTTCACTGGTTCCTGATGAGTGGTTGCTTCATATACCAAAAGGCAAATTTCAGACTGCAGGAGTTTGGAAACACATTTGGCTGTCATTTCAGTTACCCAAGTTCCCGAATTATATCTCTTCCTTAACAGCTGACAGGACAAGAAATAAGCACAAAATATCTTAAATGTTAGATGTAGTCTACGTATCACATAAAAAAGAATCACATAATAAAGAGCAATACATTTTTTGGAAAATTGTTAAGATTGAAGTCACAAAAAAGCAACATCAGTGTATGTTGGACAACCCATGATTTTTAAAATAAACTTTCATTTTGATGAATTTCCAAAATAAGTAAAGTTTTCTGCATAAAGGATATTTCAAATAGCTTTCATAATATATTCATAAAGAAATAAAGGAGGGAGATGAATATTCAATAGTTTTTCTCATAACCCTTTTCTTAGGTCTTAAGTTTCTTACCTAGTTAGGAGTTCAAAAATATACATTGAATTAGCTAGAGATTGGATTTATACAAAATTATTTCCACTAACAATTTGAATTTGGTTGGTTAAAGGTATTTTAAATAATTTTCTGACTCCTACTTAAAAAAATCTTTAAATTTACCAATATTTGATTTGGTTTGTAGTGTGTGTCTTAGTCTAAAAAACATTATCTTATTAGGTCCTAAGGTGGAAGCAACAAATTATTATTTTGAAATGATGCTAAAATTAGCAGATTTTTTCCATACATATTCTAAGTCACAAAATCTTTGAACGGCTCAGAACGTGCAGCCTTGGTTCCATTTCCCACCCAATGTGATAAATATTTAGATCAACTACGTAACAGCATCTATTTAAATACATTCACTGGCAGAGAACTCACTGTTCTCCACGGCTTGAAAAATTCAACGTTTTGAGCATTTACTAGTTGTTAGTCACTGTGCTAAGGGCTTTTCCTGCATTATCATGAAATAATTCTGTGAGGTATTGATATTCAGTTTTACAGATGAGGAAACTGAAACTTGAAAATTAAGTAATTTGCTCAAGGCCATCTGTTAGTGACAGTGTCAGGTCAGTTGGCACCAAAGTTGGTGTTTTGAAATGACACTATGCTGTGTGACAAGTTTACTCACATTTTACATGATTTCTCTTCAAATATCTTAAGATAACCTTTATTTTTAACCTTAAGATAACCCAAGCATTTTTCCTCCAACAAACATGTATTTATTCGATACTGTTTCTTGTATTGCACCTTATTACCCTCTTGGTTTTCTTCCCTAGGATGTCTACAAAGTGAGCAATGTGACTGTGAGAAACAAAAGTCATGTTTTCCCCACTTTATTTTACTCTAAAAAATGTACAATTATCCATAAAAATGCAAACAAAACAAAATAAACAAAATCGCATTCCATTGTGCGAATGGACCATCATTTACTTAATATTCACCTATAGATGGAAATTTAGGTTGTTTCTAGCTTTTCCCTCTTACAATGCTGATACATTTTTGTGTATATATGCAAGTATACTAAATAATCAATAGCTATAAATAAAATTACTGGGACAAAGAGGTTTATAAATTTAAAATTTTGATAGATACTGCCGAATAGCCCTTGATAAAGATGTACAATTTCCATTCCTTGAAACAGGTACAAAAGTGTCTTAGTGCTCTCACTAAGACTTCTTAAAATTTTCCAGTCACATGGGCAAAATGTCAAATAAATCAGCAAGTGCTTTTGGTTTTACCTGTAATCATATGTCATATCTATGCATTTCTCCCATATTAGTCCCATCCGTAATTAACTCTTTATTGCCTGGACTAAAATGATAACATCCTAACTGCTTCCCTCTCCTTGCCTAATTCCTTATAATCCAGTTTTTACACAGCAGCCAGAGTAATCTTTTAAAATTATGAACTAGATCATATGATTCACCTGTTAAAACTCCTCAGTGGTTGCCAGCTGAACTTTGAAAACTCAGAACTCAAATCTCTCAAGATTTGGCTGCAGCCTACTTCTCTGACATTGTCCCCATCCCTCCACCGCCCACATTCAGTGCCACAAGTTTGTTCCAGCCACAGTGCCTTTCATTTTTTTAATGGTATGCAGGTGAATGGAACTGCATTATTCATAATCATTGGTTATTTTTTAAATAATTTTTTTATTTTTAAAGGAGCTTTAGATTAGATAAATGTTACATTGAAAATGTAGGGATTGCTATATACCTCAGCTCCTCCCCCTCCCACACTTTCCCCCATTAACAACAACTTTCATTAGTGTGGTACATTTATTACAATTGATGAACATATATTGAAGCATTGCTACTAACCATGGTCTATAGTTTACATTATGTTTTACACTTTGCACTGCACAATTTTATAGGTTTTGACAAAACGTATAATGGCTGGTATCCGTCATTGCAATATCATGAAGAACAATTCCAATGTCTCAAAAATGCTCCACGTTACACCTATTGTTCCCTCTCCCTCCCCTCAGAACCTCTCTTGACCACTGTCTTTATATCAATATTACAAGTTCTTCCATTACTAGAATATTAATTAGACTACTGTAGTCCATACTTGCATTTCCCCTTATGTTTGTTCATTCCTCTCTCTTGAGGATTTTGGGATAGTGATGCCCACTCTGCTTCTGATTGAGACGGGGCAGAGATCCCATGGGCCATATGGATGGAAATGCCTTGCTTGCAGTTGCAGATACTCTCTGCTTCTTTGGTTGGGTGTTATCCATCATCATCCTTTTGTTAGTTGTCCTGGGTGAGTCTGGTGAACTGTAGAGTAGGTGTTTGCTGCAACTCTGCTGAGATTCAGAGCTCACCCAGCATGTGAACAGCTGGAAGATTTAAGTCTCTGGGACATATATTTAATGGGTATAGTGTTAATTATAGGTTCAAATAAATGGGATAGAGTCTAATTCTGATACATTGGGGGAGATGGGTTATTATATATTCCAAGGTAAGGCCCACTAACAGGATGCTGATTTCCTGGGGTGTTCTGCCTTGCCTATAGTGTCTAGATGTCTCTAGAGCCCTTGGGAGCACCCCTATTTGAGGCACTGTTTACTGTGGCAGACAGTGAGATCCTCCTGAGACATGCATAAGCGTAACCTCTGGAATGACCTCGCAACTCACTTTGAGATCTCTTAGTCATAAAAACTCATTTGCATTTAATATTTCCCCCTTTTGGTCTAGATCTTTCTCCAAGTGCATCATTAGGTGGCACTTGATATTAATCCCTTGGTGCCAGGGAGGCTCATCCCTGGGAGTCATGTCCCATGTTGGGGGGAAGGCAGTCAATTTATATTCTGAGTTTGGCTTAGAAAGAGGCCACATTCAAGCATTAAGGAGGCTCTTGGGAGGTAACTTTTAGGCTATATATATTACTAGGCCAAGTTTCAATTTCACAAGAACAAGAGTCATAAGTACAGCATCAGTATGAAGGGCCTGGTGCACTGGTCTGCCCTTCTTTGCTAGGCACCACCCATGACTCCAGAGATTCTCACCACTCTATGAGAGAACGTAGCAGGACTCGTCAGGATGGGAAATCAATATTCTGTCAGTTATTCTGTGGGTCTCTGTCCACCGAGACAACACCCCATGGCCACATGAACACACTCACACTCCAGAGAGGCATGCCCCAGGAGCACTCACACACACATCCCCCCACCACCAACACCCTGGACCAGTGATCCTCCCCTACCACAGCTGCAACCCCTCTGTAGCTCAAAATCTCTCCCAAAACAAAGCTAACAAAAGATAACAACAATTAAAATTTAAAAATTAACAACAAAAAAATTTAAAAAAATTTTTTTCCATTGTGCCTTTTGTCACCATAAGATCTGTTATCTTTCATGTATATTAACAATTTCTTCTGTATGTTCCCCAATGTCTTATTTTTTTTTTTCACTTTATTTTCTGAGAAGCTTTAGGTTACAGAAAAGTCACATAGAAAATACAGGGGATTCCCATACACCCCATTCCCTTCCCCTGCCCCATCCTCCCCTACCAATAACATCCTATATCGATGAATAAATATCCAAGCATTGCTACCAACCATGGTCAGTGGTTTACATTATGGTTTACCTTTTGCACTGTATACTTTTATAGGTTCTGACAAAATGTATAATGGCCTGATCCATCATTGTAAAATCATGCAGAACAACTCCAATGCCCCAAAGATGCCCCATGTTCCACCCATTCCTCCCTCTCGCTCCCCTTGGAAACTATGGCAATCACTAAGTTTCAATTTTTGAAGAATAAGGTTCATATTTACATGCATTAATTTGAGGACTTGACATACTTGTCTGTTTTTTTTTAATTTTTTTATTAGGTACTGCTTATGTACTCGAGATATTCTTGACCCTCAAGAATGTAGCAGGACTGCCCAGGATGGAAGTTTAATATTTTCTTGTTTATTGTGTGGGTCTCGACACACTGAGATAACACCCTATGCCTATTCCATAGAAGCATGCTCCAGGTGCACCCTTTCCCACATATCCCACCACCACCAACACCCTGCATCAGTGACCCTCCCCTTCCATATTTGCCAAAAATGCATTTCCACCATTGCAGTTTCAGATCTACAAATCCCCAGAATTCACCTGTTCCTTCCTCCAGTCCTCCCCCCAATTCCATAGATAGTCCATCCCAACCCCCCACCCTGCTCACCCTCACATTCCAGCACCATCGACCACACTCATATCCCTGCACCATTATCACCTTCATCCACTGCCAAAACACTCCCCTACCACCTTATCCCAGATTTTGCCCATAGTTATCATTGGCTCACTACACTCTACACCCTTTGTCTCCTGATAACCTATCTTCCAGACTCTAGCTCTGTGAGTCTGCTCAATATGCTAAGTCATATCAGTGAGGTCATGTAATATTTGTCCTTTAGTGACTGGCTTGCTTCACTCAACATAAGGTCTTCAAGATTCACCCATGTTGTCCCATGTGTTAATACTTCATTCCTTCTTACAGAGTAATATTCTATTGTATGTATGTACCACAATTTGCTTATCCATTCATCTGTTGATAGACACTTGGGTTGCTTCCAACTTTTGGCAATAGTGAATAATGCCACAATGAACATTGGTGTGCATATATCTGTTCATGTCCCTGCTTTCAATTCTTTTGAGTATATGCCCAGCAGTGGGATTGCTGGATCATAAGGCAGTTCTATAGTTTCCTGAGGAACTGCCAAACCATCCTCCACAATGGCTGCACCATTCTATATTCCCACCAGCAGTGGATGAGGATTCCTATTCCTCCACATCCTTTCCTACACTTGTAGTTCGGTTTTTTTAATAGCCACTGATCTAATTAGTGTAAAGTGATATCTCATTGTAGTTTTGATTTGCATTTCCCTAATAGCTAGTGATGTGGAGCATATTATCATGTGCTTTTTAGCCATTTGTATTTCCTCTTTGGAAAAGTATCAAGATTCTTGCCCATTTTTAAAATAGGTTGTTTGTCTTTTTATTTTCAACATGTAGGATTTCTTTATATATGTTGGATATTAGACCCTTATAGGCTAAGTGGTTCCCAAATATTTTCTCGCATTGAATAGGTTGCGTTTTCACTTTCTTGACAAACTCCTTTGAAGCGCAAAAGTTTTTAATTTTGAGGAGGTTCCATTTATTTATTTTCTCTTTTGTTGCTTTTGCTTTGGGTTTACAGTTTCTGAAACCATTTCCTACTATAAGATCTTATAGATGCTTCCCTACATTATCTTCTAGGAGTTTTATGGTCTTGGCTCTTATATTTAGGTCTTTGATCCATTTTGAATTAATTTTTGTATAGGGCATGAGATGGTGATCTTCTCATTCTTTTGGCTATAGATATCCAGTTTTCCCTGCACCATTTGTTGAAGAGGCTATTCTGTCCCAGTTGAGCATGCTTGGTGGCCTTGTTAAATATCAGTTGACTGTATACACAAGGATCTATATCAGAACTCTCAATTCAGTTCCATTGGTCAGTACGTCTATCCTTGTGCCAATACCGCAGTTTTGACCACTGTAGCTTTGTAGTCTAAAGTCAGGTAATGTGATTCCTCCAGTTCTGTTTTTCTTTTTCAATATGTTTTTGGATATTTTGGGCCCCTTGTCCTTCCAAATAAATTTCATAATTAGCTTTTCCAATTCAGTAAAAAAATACTGTTGTAATTTTTATTGGGATTGCTGTAAATTGATTTGGACAGACATCTTAATGATGTTTAGTCTTCCAATCCATGAACATGGAATATTCTTCCATTTATTTAGGTCTTCTTTGATTTCCTTAAACAATGTGTTTAGTTTTCTGTAAGCAATTCCCTCTTTATTAAGCTTATTCCTAAATATTTGATTATTTTAGTTATTATTGTGAATAGATTTTTTTCTTGATTTCCCCCTCAGATTGCTCATTATTAGATGTACAGAAATGCTACTGATTTTTGCGTTTAAAACTCTTATCACTGATCCATTAATGGCCCTTGATTTAAAACAACAGTAAAAAAGTAATAAAAACTCACCACTGTTCAACATAAAAGCAAGGAACTTTTTTTTCCTCTTTCTTTTTTTGTGATACTAGGCTGTCTTCATTATATTTTATTTATTTAAGTATGAGTTTTTTCCTCCATAATACTGCATCTTAAAAAACATAGTGGTAACATATGCAAAACAAAATTTGCCAATTTAACCATATTTATATATACACTTCAGTGGCATTAAATATATTCACAATGTAGTACCACCATCACCTCCATCCATTACCCAAACTTTTTTATTACCACAAATAGAAATTCTGTACCCATTAAGCAGTAACTTCCCATTAGCTTCTCCCCTGAGTCCCTGGTAACCTCCAATCTTGTCTCACAAATTTACTTATTCTAGATATTTCATATAAATGGAATCATACAACATTTATCCTTATGTGCCTTGCTTAATTTTATCTCAGTATGTTTACAAAGCTAATCCATGTTGTAACATGTATCAGATCTTCATTCCTTTTAACTGCTGAGTACTATTCCACCCTGTGTGTGTGTGTATATTACATTTTATCCATTTACCTATTGATGGACACTTGGGTTGCTTCTACATTTTGGCTGCTGTGAATAATGCTGCTATGAACATTGGTATACATGTATCTGTTTCACTCCCTGTTCTCAGATTCCTTGGATATACATCCAGGAGTGGAATTGATGGTCATATGGTAATTATCTTTAGCTTTTTGAGGAAATGCCAAACTGCTTTCCACAGTGGCTGCACCATTCTACATTCCCACCAACAAAGCACAACGGTTCCAATTTCTCAGCATCCTCTCCAAAACCTATTTTCTCTTTTTCTTTTTTAAAATAATAGCCATTCTAGTGGTTTAAAATGGCTCTCATCATCGTTTTGATTTGCATTTCCCTAGTGATTAATGATGTTGAGAATCTTTTCATGTGTTTATTGGTCATTTGTGTGCTTTTTTTTGGAAAGTTTCTGTTGCCCATTTTTAAACTGGATTGTTTGTGTTTTTGTTTTTGAGTTGTAGTTCTTTGTATATTCTGGATAGTAATCCCTTATCACATTTATGATTTGCAACTATTTTCTCCCATTCTGTAAGTTGTCTTTTCACTCTTGATGTCCTTTGATACAAAAAAAGTTTTAAATGTTGATGAGGTCCAATTTGTCTAATTTTTATTTTGTTGCTTATGCTTTTGGTGTCATATCTAAGAATCTATTGCCAAATCCAAGGTCAAAATGTTTTGCCCCTATGTTATCTTCTGGGAGTTTTATGGTTTTAGCTCTTGTATTTAGGTCGTTGATCCATTTTGATTAATCATTCCATTTGGTGTGAAGTAGAGGTAAAGCTAGGATCTTGATGATAAATTACATGTAATATTTTTCACCATCTCATCTCTCTGCCACCTCCCATCCAAGGTAATCATGATTTGACTTAGGTGCTTATCATTTCTTTGTTTTTCTTTTTAATATAACTTTATCTCATCTATACATATTCATAGTTGTTCAAAAGTTTAAAGAAAGGATATCATGCTGGGTGGAATCTTTAGGGATTTTTTTTCACTTCAATCCACTCTTCTGACAGTGGTTATTTATGAGTTTTTGCTATTATGAACACTGTGGCTGTGATTTATCTAGTTCATATATCCTGGATATAGTACTCTTGGGTATACACTTGGGAGGGGAATGCTAAGTCACAGTACTCAGAAACAGATCCATGGACATATGGAGCATTAGCATACAGCAGATGTAGCATGTTATTTCAGTGAGGGAATATCTTTCAATAAATAAAGGTGGAAAATGTTTATTCACAGGGAAATGGACAATATTGGATTCCCATCTTAGACATATACAAAAATTAACTTCAGATAGATTAAGGACTTAAATGTCTAAAAAAAGTTAAAAATCAGTAACAGAAAACTAGTAAATATCTTTATTGCTTGGAATAGGAAAATATTTTTTAAATGAGGTACAAAAAGCATTAATTATATAAAAAAGCGAAAAAATGTGACACTAAATTTATGAATTTTTGTTCAAAGACACCTTAAAGAAAGTGAAAAGGTAAGTTATTTTCTTGGAGAAAGCATGTGAAATCACACAACTGTCATAAAGAACACTTACATGTCAATAAGAAAAGCACAAACAACCCAGCAGAAAAATGGGCAAAAGACATGAACAGGTATTTTTGCCTTCGAAAAAGGAAACATATATGGCCAATAAACATAAGGAAAATGTTCAGTTTCACCGGTGGTCATAGCAATGCAAATCAACATTGCAATGAGATACCATGTTACACCTGACTGGCAAAAACTCAAGACCGACAATTCAGTGTTAAAGAGAATGTGGGGGAAGCGGGTGTGGCTCACTCGATAGAGCTCCCGTTTACCATGTGGGAGGCCCCAGGTTCGCTTCCCGGGGCCTCCTTGTGAGGGCAGGCCAGCCCACACGGCGCAGTGGGCTGAAGCAGCGGGACCTCACAGCAAGGGGGAGATAAGCAGACACGGAGAAAACACACAGCGAATAGACACAGCAAGCACAAGCAGCAAGGGGGGGATAAATAAATAAATAAATCTTTAAAAAATAAATAAATAAATAAAGAGAATGTGGATCCACAGGCTCTCATACACTTTACCACTGTGAATATAAATTGATACAACCACTTTAGAAAATAGTGGGCCACATGGCCAACGCAATTCCCTTAGGTGTTTTGCATGATTGGCTTCTTTCCATCATTCAGATTCAATTGCGAGGCCTTGATTCTCCTATTTACCTTATTATAGCACTACTATAACAATTACCCTGTTTATTCATTTATCCATTATCATCTTTCCTCCCAACTACAATGCAAGCTCTAGAGAAGGGACTTTGTCTAATTGGTTTCTCACAGGGCATAAAATAGAGCATAAAACAGGTTCTCAATAAATAGCTGAAAATGTACATTTCTTGAATGTGGGGTTGTTCATATTTTTATTACTATATCTCTCTTGTGAATTGCATGCTCATATTCTCTGCATATTTTTCAACTGTGATATCTTTACTAATTAGTTTGTAAGAGCTCTTCACATACTATACATATTTATCCTACATCCAATTTATGGCTTGTTAATATTTTCTTTCAGTTTGTCACTTCCTTTTAACTTTTCATTTAGGTTGTTTTTTGTTATACAGATGTTTAAAAAAATTTTTATAACAAATAAATTTTATTGATACATATTATTAAAGCATACAATTCATCCAGTGTACAATCAATGGTATTTGGTATAATCACATAGTTGTGCATTCATCACTTCAATCATTATTAGAGCATTTTCATTACTTCAATAATAATAAACAAAAAAACAGACAAATAAGAAAATTCTTCACCTCTCAATCTCTCTGTGTTTCCCCTGCTGTACATAACTGCTATTTCTGCCTATTCTTGCACAATTATTCTTTTATTTATTAAGCATTTTTATTGAGATATAGTCACATACCATATGATCTATTTAAAGTGTATAATCAATAGCTTTTAGCATAATCACAATGCTGTGCATTCATCATCACAAAAAATTTTAGAACTATTTCATTTTCCAAAAAGAAAAACTCCACAACCCCTTAGCATGCCTTCTGCAGCCCTACATAATGACTAATCTAATTTCATCTTTATAAATTGATTTATATTTTATATAAATGGAATCATACAACATGTTACACAATATAATCAGCTCATAGTAATGCAATCATACAGTATTTGCCTTTTGTGTCTGGCTTGCTTCACTCAATATGTCCTCCAGGTTCATCCATGTTATCATATACTTTATGACCTCATTTCTTCTTACAGCTGCATAATATTCCATCATGTGAATACACCACAGTTTGTTTATCCATTCATCGGTTGATGGACACCTGGGTTGTTTCCAACTTTTGGCAATCATGAATAACGCCACTATAGAACATTGGTGTGCAGATGTCTATTCATGTTATATGCTTTCAGTTCTTCTGGGTATATGCACAGTAGTGGTATTGTAGGGCCATGTGGAAAATTTATATTCAACTTTTTTAGGAACTGCCAAAGAATCCACCACAGTGGTTGTATCATTCTGCATTCCCACCAACAGTGAATAAGTTTCCTATCTCTCCACATCCTCTCCAATGCTTGTAGTTCTCTGTCTTTTTAATAGTCGCCATTTTGATAGGTGTGAAATGATATCTTGTAGTTTTGATTTTCATATCGCTATTCATTAGTGATGTTGAACATTTTTTCATGTTCATGTTTTCATTTTGGCCATTTGTATTTCTTCTTTGGACAATTGACTATTCAAGTCTTTTGACCATTTTTTTTAAATGAGATCGTTTATCTTTTTATTGTTGAGTTGTAACATCTCTTTATATATCATGGATATTAAATCCTTATCAGACACGTGATTTCCAAATATTTTCTCCCATTGTGTAGGCTGCCTTTTCACCCTTTTGACAAAGTCCTGTGAGGAGCAAAAACATTTAATTTTGAGGAGGTCCCATTTATCTATATTTTCTTTTGTTGTGCATGCTTTGGGTATGATGTTTGAGAAACCACCACCAATCACAAGGTCTTTAGGATGTTTCCCTACATTTTCTTCTAGTATTTTTACACTCCTAGCTTTTATATTTAGGTCTTTGATCCATTTTGAGTTGATTCTTGTATAGGGAATGAGATAGGGGTCCTCTTTCATTCTTTTGGTTATAGATATCCAGTTCTCCCAGCACCATTTGTTGAAGAGACTGTTTTGTCCCATTAACATGGACTTGGTAGGTTTGTCAAAAATCAGTTGACCATAGAGTGAGTGTTTATTTCTGAACTTTCAATTCTATTCCACTGATCGATGTGTCTATTTTTATGACAGTACCATGCTGTTTCTACCACTGTAGCTTTGTAATATGTTTCAAGATCAGGCAGCAAAATTCCTCCCATGTTGGTCCTCTTTTTTTAGAATGTTTTTTGGCTATTTGGGTGCACTTTCCCTTCCAAATGAATTTGGTAATTGCTTTTTCTATTTCTGTAAAGTAGGCTGTTGGAATTTTGATTGGTATTGCATTGCATCTATAAATTGGTTTGGGTAGGACTGACATCTTCATGATATTTAGTCTTCCAATCCATGAACATGAAATGTCTTTCCATTTGTTTAGGTCTTCATTGATTTCTTTTAGCATTGTTTTATAGTTTTCTGCATACAGGTCCTGTACTTGTTTGGTTAAATTGATTCCTAGGTATTTGAGTCTTTTTCTTACTATTGTAAATTGAATTTCCCCCCTGATTTCCTCCTCAGATTGTTCAATACTAATGTACAAAAACTACTGGTTTTTCCATGTTGATTTTGTATCCTGTCACTTTGCTGAACTCATTTATTAGCTCAAGTAGCTTTGTTGTATACATTTCAGAATTTTCTAAATATAGGATCATGTCATCTGCAAATAGTGAGAGTTTTATTTCCTCTTTTTTTATTTGGATGCCTTTAATTTTTTTTTTTCTTGTCTAAATGCTGTAGCTAGAATTTCTAGTACAATGTTGAATAACAATGGTGACAGTGGACATCCTTGTATTTTTCCTGATCTTAGAGGAAAACTTTCAAACGTTCCCCATTGGCTGTGGGTTTTTCATATATGCCCTTATCATAATGAGGGATTTTTCTTCTATTCCTGTCTTTTTAAGTGTTTTTATCAAGAAAGGATGCTGTCCTTAGTGGCAATGCTCCAAAATATGCTCATCAATTGCAATGAATTTACCACACTAATGAAAGAAGTTGTTAATGTGGGGAAATTGGGAGGTATGGGGAGTGGGGCATATGGGAATCCCTTATATTTTTTAATGTAACATTTTATGTAATCTTTTAGGAAAAAAACATTAAAAAAAAAGAAAGGATGCTGGATTTTGTCAAATGCCTTTTCTGCATCGATTGAGATCACGTGGTTTTTTCCTTCAATTTTTTCATGTGGTGTATTATGTTGATTGATTTTCTTATGTTGAAACAGTCTTGCATAAAAGGAATAAATCCCACTTGGTCATGATATGTAAGTCTTTTAATATGCTGTTGGATTTGATTTGCAAGTATTTTGTTGAGAATTTTTGCATCTATGTTCGTTAGAGAGATTAGTAATTTTCTTTTCTTGTAGTGTCTTTATCTGGCTTTGGTATTAGAGTGATGTTGGCTTCATAATGTGTTGGATAATTTCCCCTCTTCTTCAAGTTTTTCAAAGAGTTTAAACAGGAATGGTGTTAATTCTTTTCGAAATGCTTGGTAGAATTCACCTGTGAAGCCCTCTGGTCCTGGACTTTTCTTTTTTCGGAGATTTCTGATGATAGATTCAATCTCTTTACATGTGATTAGTTTAAGTTCTTGTATTTTAGTGGCGTCAGTGTAGGTTGTTTGTGCATTTCTAGGAATCTGCCCATTTCATCTAAGTTGTCTAGGTTGTTGGCATACACTTTCTCATAATATTCTCTTGAGATCCTTTTTATTTCAGTTGGGTCAGTTGTAACTAGCCCCCCCCACTCTTTTTTCTAATTGCATTTATTTGCATCTTCTCTATTTTTTTTTTCTTTGTTAGCCTAAGCTAGGGGTTTGACAATTTTATTGATCTTCTCAAAGAACCAGCTTTTGATTTTGTTGATTTTCTCTATTGTTTTTTTGTTGTTGTTGTTGTTCTCAATTTTATTTATATCTGCTATATTTATTATTTCTTTCCTTCTGCTTGCTTTGGGATTGTTTTGCTGTTCTTTTTCTAGCTTCTCCAGTTGTTCAGTTAAATATTTCAGTTTTCAGTTCTTTCTTCTTTTTCAATATAGGTGTTTTAGGGCTATAAATTTCCCTCTCAAGACTGCCTTCGCTGTATCCTATAAGTTTTGATGTTGTGCTCTCTTTTTTATTTGTCTCAATATATTTACTGATTTCACTTGCAATTTCTTCTTTGACCCACTGATTATTTACGAGTGCATTGTTTAGCCTCCATACTTTTTCGAATTTACCTCTTTCCTGTCCATTATTGATTTCCAGTTTCATTCCATTATGATCTGAGAAGGTACTTTGTACAATTTCAATCTTTTTATATTTATTGACAGCTGCATTCTGCCCTAACATGTGGTCTATCCTGGAGAAAGATCCATGGGCACTTGAGAAAAATGCAAAATCCACTAAGTTTGGATGCAACTTTATGCATATGTCTGTTAGGTCTAACTCATTTACCATATTGCTCATCTTCTCTGTTTCCTTATTGATCTTCTGTCTAATTGTTCTAAGGGTGTGAGTGGTGTGTTGAAGTCTCCGATTATTGTAGAGATGTCTATTTCTCCCTTCAGTTTTGCCAGAGCTTTCCTCATGTATTTTGGGGCACCCTGGTTGGGTGCATAAATATTTATGACTGTTATATCCTCCTGGTGGATTGTCCCATTTATTCATATATAATGGCCTTCTGTATCTTTTATAACTTTTTTTGCTTTTAAAGTCTGTTTTGTCCAATATTAGTATAGCTATTCCTGCTCTTTTTTGGTTACTATTGGCATGGAGAGTCTTTTTCCAACCTTTCACTTTCAGCCAGTTTGTATCCCTGGGTCTAAACTGAGTCTCTTGTAAGCAGCATATAGATGGCTCATGTTTTTTCATCCATTCTGTCAGCCTATATTTTTTGATTGAGGAGTTTAATCCACTCACATTCAATGATATTACTGTAAATGCATTATTTACTTCCACCATTTTATGCTTTGGTTTTCATGTCTTATCATATTTTCATCTGTTTTACTCTTTTGGTTATTCTTTCTGTTATTCCTTATTCTATATTCTCCTCCAAGCCTCTCCTGTCTTTTTCTTTCAGGTTGTAAGGCTTCCTTTAATATTTCCTGCAAAGGTGGACTCTTTTTTATGAATGCCCTTAGTTTCTGTTTGTTTGTGAATATTTTATACTCACCTTCATATATGAAGGAAAATTTTGCTGGAATTCTCAGCTGGCAGTTTTTCTCTTTCAGTATCCTAATTGTATCATACCACTGACTTCTCACCTCTATGTTTTCTGATGGGAAACCCACACTAAGTCTTACTGGGTGCCCCTTGTATGTGATGATTTGCTTCTCCCTTGCTGCTCTCAGAATTTTCTCTTTACCTTTGACATTCTGAATAGCATGTGTCTTGGAGTAGGTCAATTTGGATCTATTCTGATTAGGTGTGCTTCTTGGACATGTAAGTTCATTTCTTTCATGAGTTGGGGAATTTTCAGCTATTATTTCCCCAAATACTCTTTCTGCCCCCTTTCCCTTCTCTTCTCCTTCTGGAACTCCCATGACACGTATGTTGTTGTGTTTCATGTTGTCATTCAACTCCCTGAGCCCCTGCTCACTTTTTTCCATTCTTTTCTTTCTCTATTCTTTTCTCTATTCAACTTCAGCTGTTCTGTCTTCGGTATCACTTATTTTCTATCATTACAAGTCTGCTGTTGTATGCCTCTAATGTTTTTTTGATCTCACCTATTGTGTCTTTTGTTTCCAGAGCTCTATTATTTTTCTAATCAGGATTTCAAATTCTTCTTTGTGTTCGCTCAATGACTTCTTGATGTCATTTATCTCTTTAGCCATATTGTCTTTCAACTCATTAATTTGATTTTGGAAATTTGTGTGCGTCTCATTAATTAGTTGTCTCAAATCCTGCATCTCTTCTGTGGCTTTGATATATTCTTTTTTTGGGGCCATATCTTCCATTTTCTTAGTATGGTTCATAATTTTTCACTCATGTCTAAGCATCTGATGGATGGTAGTTTACTCAGAGGCTCAATTTTCTCTCTTTTTTAGGGATTTACTGGTGGGAGGGTGTGTGTTACTGCTGCTCTTTAATTCTTGGTTCAACCTGGATTGTTAGGATTGTCCCTTTTAGTTGCTCAAAACTGGCTCTGGACCCAATAATGGGTTGCAGACCCGCTTCCTAGGGCCGTGGTGAGAGAGGCTATAAAGGCTGGAAAAAGCTGCTCTTATTTTTAATTTTCTCACATGCACTTCCTTGGTCTGCCAGAAGATGGTGCTCTTTGACAGCCTTCTCAGTTCAAGCCTGGTCCGAGTGTGTTTACTGCAACAGGGACCCAATCAATGTGCTAAAGTTTCCTGCCTGGAGGCCAAGAGCCTCGCAATTCAAACTTTCTCAGAGACAGCCTTCACCAGCAGTCCCCTCCTTTTTCCCTGGCAGGAAACAATCCCACTCCCCTCTGTGTCTCAACAATCAGTCCTGGTCAGTAGAGAGGGATATTGGGAGGGTAGGATCTTTTTAGTCCAGGATCTTTTTAGTCTGAGCTGGCTGCTAAGGCAAACAATGGTGCGGCCCCACCAAGCCCGGAAGGGCTTATGGGACACAGCAGACCAAATTCATGGGTCAAAAGCTGATTCCACCCCAGTGTGTGTCCCTGTCTCCCCCTTTCCTGGGACGGTGGATCCTTGGAAGCCCCTTTGTTTGTAGCAGGCCCAGAGGCCTGAGAATTCTAAAGTGTCTTTAGTGAGGGGGAGGGTGCCGGTAGTAGCAGCTGCTGGTTTTAACTCACAGTTTTGCTGTCACGATTCTTTTCCTTTGTCCCTCTCTTCTGGGTGGTGTCCAGCCTTCACCTAGGTCCTAAATCCTAGATTTTTTTCCAGGCCATTTCAGCCTGTCCTCTAGCTATCCATTCATCAGTCATTGGACACTTGGGCTGCTTCCATTTTTTGGTAATTGTGAACAATGCTGCTATGAACATCAGTGTGCAAATAGCTGTTTGAGTCTCTGCTTTCAACTCCTTTGGGTATATACGTAAGAAGTGGGACTGCCAGGTCATATGTTCTATACTTAGCTTTCTGAGGGACTACCAAACTGTCTTCCACAGAGGTTGCACCATTTTACATTGCCACCAGCAATGAATGTGTGTTCCTATTTCTCCATATCCTCTCCAACACTTTTTTTTTTTTTAAACAGCAGCCATTCTAATGGGTGTGAAATGATATTTCACTGTAATTTAATTTGCATTTCCCTGATGGTTAATGATGTTGAACATCTTTTCATGTGCTTTCTAGCCATTTGTGTACCTTTTTTGGAGACATGTCTGTTCAAGTCTTTTGCCCAATTTTTAATTGGGTTGTCTTTTTGTTGTTAATTTGAAGGATATATATCTTTATATATCCTGGATATTAATCCTTTACTGGATATGTGGTTTCTAAATATTCTCTTCTATTGTGTAGGTTGTCATTTTACTTTCATGACAAAGTCCTTTGAGGAACACAAAATTTTAATTTGGATGAGCTCCTATTTATCTATTTTTTCTTTTATTGCTTGTGCCTTGTGTATAAAGTCTAAGAAACCATTGCCTAACATAAGGTCTTGCAGGGTTTTTTTTTTCTTTAATTAAATATTATGCTCCTCATTTCCTCAAAAGTTCAAACGATAAATCATGAAATACTGGTTTCTAAGTAGTAAAATTATCTCATGATATACTGAAATCAGAATGCATATTAAAAACAGAAACATGACTTTAGAGAGAAAATATTTAATCTATTTTATGAAAAAATGTACAAAGCTTTAGAAAAGAGGCATTAGATTTCAGTGTACAGTATAAACACATTCTTGCTCTCTATAATCACACATATTACACTTCTTTTGAGTTGATAATAAAGGCCATTTCATTCTCATTCCAAAGGTCTACTGTTAACTCATGCACTTGAAAGTCAGTGAAGAATATAGTCTTGAAATAAATGTAGAAATATAGTGTTCTATAAAAATATATTCATTGATCTACATGAAATACTTAAAAAATGCTCACCAAGTAAAGTCTTCTAGAACTAGATGTCTAGAAATATCAATATATGAACTTGTATATTGGATTTTCATTGCATTTTATATCTTTTGGAGAAAAAAGTAAACACAATCAACTTTTGGAATGACAGATATGAAATTAGCACAGCAGACCAACTCTATTCTCAAAAATAAAACTACAAAATTTATTCACACAAAAGATAATCTAAATTTAAAATTAACAAATTTACGAAATGTTATAATTTGAAACAGTGATATATACATACCACATGACAAATTTTGAAATGTTCATATAAAGTAAAGGCAGCAATAAAAAATGTTCTAAACTGGCTCTTAATGCATCCTAATAGTGAGAATTCAAACTTTTTGCTATTTTATAAAATATAATTAGGAAAGTGTATCAAAGTAGAGAGA
>JAQZBX010017670.1:0-35353 GCA_029593785.1 Cabassous unicinctus | reverse complement strand
AGGGTCCTAAGTGGGGAGCTTGTTTTTCTTAGGTTGTTTTATGTTTTTGTTTGTTCTTTTTTCACTTTCTTTGTTCATTTTTTTCTTTTCCTTATTTTTTTCCCTTAGTTTGTTTATTTCTTTTCTTTCTCTCATTTTTCCCTCTTCTGTTACTTTCCTTTCATTCCACCTTCTCTTGTCTGGTCTTCATTTTATTTTCTTCTTCATCTCTTCTAATCTTTCTGGTCTTTTAATTTATTCTATTTTTTTCTTGTTTCATTTTTTTATTCCACTTTTAAAAATTCTTATTCCTTTGTACTTTTTATGATATTTCACTCTTATTATTTTTTTCCTGGCTCTTTTGCTCTTTTTGCAGTTCCTTTTCTATATTCTTTTTTTCTTATTTCTATTATTCTTTTTCTCTTCTTCTCTATTACCTTTTCTATGGTCTTAATATTTTTTTCAAGGAAACACAGACAACCACAAGGATATAGAATAAGTGTAACCAAATTTCAAAGAGAAACCTTAACAGAAAGCAAAACAAAATAAAACCTTAGAACAGAAAGAAAATTTAACCATCTGAATAAGCACATTATTGCAGTTGGACAGTTTGATGTAATTATGAATTCCAAAAATATAATTGGATCATGCTTGTAAACTTATCCGTTAATCTGGGCATGATTAAGTTATGATTAGGGCATTGACTGGGCCACATCAGTAGGGCATTGAGCCCCACCCTTTGGTGGGTGGGGAATCAAATATAAAAGGCAAGGCAAAGAACAGAGTTGAAGCAATTTTTGAGAAGCAGTTTTGATGATGGAGTTTTGTTGCTGGAAAGAAGGTCCCAGGAGAAGAGAAGTGAGCCATTCGCCTGATAGTCTACAGCTGACCTTGTGGAGGAACCAGAAGAGCTCACCCAGGGAGAAACGCAGCCCAGGGAAGAGAGGAACCCAAGAAGCCTGAACCCTGGCAAACGTCGGCAGCTGTCTTGCTCCAACACGTGGCAATGGACTTTAGTGAGAGAAGAAATTAAATGCTTTATGGCCTGGTATCTGTGGAATTCTACCCCAAATAAATACCTTTTATAAAGACCAACCCATTTTTGGTATTTCACATTAGCATCCCTTTGGCTGACTAAGACACCCATCAAGATAAACAGATACTTAGACCACAACCAAAAATTACAAGCCATGCTAAGAAACAGGAAGACTTGGCTGGCCCAGTCTAATGAACAAACTAAAAAACAGGAGGAGATACAGAATGTGGAACAACTCATCAAGGATGTCCAAGCAAATATCATGAATCAACATAATGAAGTCAGGAAGAGATAAAGGATATTAAGAAGACACTGGGGGAAAATACTGAAGAAATCATAAACATACATAAAAAGATAACGGACCTGATGGTGATGAATGGGACAATGCAAGAAATCAAAAATATTCTGGAAGCACATAATAGCAGATTTGGACAGGCAGAGGAAAGAATTAGTGACATTGAAGATAGTACATGTGAAATCAGACAGATAGTAAAACAGATAAATAAAAAAGAAAAAGAATCAGCAGGGACTCAGGGAATTGAATGACAAGGTGAAATACACAAACGTACACATTATAGGCATCCCAGAGGGAGAAGAGAAGAGTAAGGGGGCAGAAGGAGTGTTGGAGGAAATAATGGCTGAAAATTTCCCAACTTTTTTGAGGGACATGGATGTACATGTCTAAGAAGCACAGCACACTCCAAGCAGTATAAATCTTAACAGTTCTACCCTGACACATATTCTTATCAAATTGTCAAACACTCAAGATAAAGAGATACTGAAAGCAGCAAGAGAAAAGAAATCCATCATATACAAGGGAAGCTCGATAAATTAAGTGCTGATTTCTCATCTGAAACCATGGAGGCAAGAAGGCAGGAGTATGACATAGGTAAAATGCTAAAAGAAAAACTGTCAACCAAGAATTCTGTATCCAGCAAAGTTGGAATTCAAAAATGAGGGAGAGTTCAAAATATTTACAGATAAACAGAAATTAAGAGAGTTTGTCAAGAAACCTGCCCTTCAAGAAATACTAAAGAAATGCTGCAGGTTGAAAGGAAAAAAAACATGACACAGAGGGTTGGAGGGGAGTTTATAAAGGAAAATTGTTAATAAGAATTACTAAATAGATTAAAAGAGAAATAAAGACACAATATGACATATATAAACCTAAAGAAAATATGGCTAAAGTAAGAACTGCCTTGACAGTAATAACATTGAATGTTTATGGATTAAACTCTAAATCAAAAGACACGGATTCCAGAATGAATAAGGAAATATGACCCACCTATATGCTATCTACAAGAAACTCACTTTAGACCCAGGATGCAAGGAATTTGCAAGTGAATGGCTGGCAAACAATTTTATATGCAAAAAATAACCAAAAAAACAAAAAACAAAAAACGGGGGGTAGTTTTAACTATACTAATACACAAAATAGATTTTAAATGTAAAACTATTGTAAGAGACAAAGAAAGACACTATATATTAATAAGAGGGGTAATCAATCAAGAAGAAAGAACAATCATAAACATTTATGTGTCTAACCAGGGTGCCCCAAAACATATGAGGCAAACATTGGAAAAACTAAGTGGAGAAATAGATGCCTCTACAACTATAGTGGGGGACTTTAATACACCATTATCACCATTAGACAGACATCTCAATGGAGTGTCAATAAAGAAACAGAGACCATGAATAATACATTAGAGGATCTAGACCTAATAGATTTATAAGGAACATTGCACCCAAATAAAGCAGGATATACATTCTTCTTGATTGCACATGGATCATTCTCCAGGATAAACAACATGCTAAGTCACAAAACAACTCTCAACAAATTCAGAAGCATTGAAAATGATACAAAGTAAATTCTTTAACAACAGTGGAATGAAGTTAGAAATTAATAAGGGACAGAGAAACAGAATAGGCTTAAAGATATGGAAGTTAAACAAGACACTCTTAGATAATCAGTGGGTGATGGAGGAAATTGCAAAAGAAATCAGTTACTACCTTGAAGTGAATGAAAATGAGAACACAACATATCAAAACCTATGGGATGTAACAAAAGCAGTGCTGAGAGGGAAATTTATAGCCATAAATGTCTATTTTAAAAAAGGAGAAAGAGTTAAAATCAAAGCCCTAACTGCACACTGGGAGGAGCTAGAAAAGAATAACAAACTAATCCCAAAGTAAGCAGAAAGAAGGAAATAACAAAGATTAAAGCAGAGCTATATGAAATTGAAATAAAAACCTTAGAAAAATTGAACAAAACCAAAAGCCGGTTCCATGAGAAGATTAAAAAAATTGACAAACTCTTAGCTAGAATAACAAAGAATAAAAGAGAAAAGGTGCAAATACATCAAATAAGAAATGAAGAAGGGAATATCACCACTGATCCCACAGAAATAAAGAGTATCATAAGAGGATACTTTGAAAAATTGTATGCCACCAAGATGGATAATTTAGCTGAAATAGACAAATTTCTAGAAACACTGAAGAGGCCTACATGATGAAAGAAGAAATTGATGAACTCAACAGACCAATCACAAGCAGCAAGATTGAATTTGTCATCAAAAACCTCTCACCTAAGAAGAGCCCAGGAACAGATGGCTTTACAGGAGAATTCTACCAATCATCCCAGAAAGAACTAACACCAATCCTGTTTAAACTATTCCAAAAAATAGAAATGGAGGGAACATTGCCTAACTCATTCTATGATGCCAACATCACCTTAATACTAAAGCCACATAAAGATGCCACAATAAAAGAAAACTACACATCAATCTCTCTAATGAACCTGGATGTTAAAATCATGAACAAAATACTTGCTAATCAAATTCAACTACATATCAAATGAACTATTCACCATGACCAAGTGGGTATCATCCCTGGTATGCATGGATGGTTCAACATAAGAAAATCAATCAATGTAATACACTATATTAATAGATCATCAGAAAAAAACACATGATCATCTCTATTGATGTAGAAAAAGCATTGGACAAACTATAGCATCCTTTCTTGATAAAACACTTCAAAACATAGGAAACTTCCTCACATGATACAGGGTATATATGAAAAGCCCATACCTAACATCATATTAAAAGGCTTTCCTCCTAAGATGCAGAAAAAGAAAAGGATGCCTACTGTCAGCACTCCTATTTAACATTTTGTTGAAAGTCCTTGCTTGAGCACTTAGGCAAGAAAAAGATGTAAAATGCATCCAAATTGGAAAGACGAAGCAAAAATTTCACTATTTGCAGACGATATGATCCTATACATAGAAAGCCTTGGAAATTCTAAAACATAGCTTCTAGGACTAGTAATCTAGTTCAGTAAATTAGCAGGGTATAAGATCAACATGCAAAAATCAGTTGCATTTCTGTACAACAATGAGCAATCTGAGGAGGAAATCAAGAAAAAAAATCCATCACAACTGTGGCAAGAGAAGATCACTAGTGTAGGGTGTAAATGATTGGGGGATATGTGGGATGGGGTACACCTGAGGCATGTCTCTGTGGCATATGAATATGTTCATGTGGTCATGGGGTATTGCCTCAGTGGGTGGAGACCCACACAGTAACCAAAAGAATATTGTATTCCCATCCTGGGAAGGCCTGCCATTTCCTCTAATAGAGCATCAAGAATCCCCCAAGCACATGGACAGTGCCTAGTGAAAGAGAACAGACCATTATGCCAGACCCTTGATTTTGATGGTTGTACTTATGAACCTTATTCTTGTCAAATTGAAACTTAGCCTAGCATTATACATTGCCTAATGTTACTCCTAAAAGCCTCCTTGTTGTTCAAATGTGGCCTTTCTCTAAGCCAAACTCTGCATACAAACTCACTACCTTACCCCCAGTATTAGACATGACTCCTGGAGATGAGTATCCCTGGTACTGAGGGATTATTACCAAGCCCCAACTAGTGATGCATTTTGAAAAAGACATTGACCAAAAAGGGGAAATATTAAATACAAATGAGTTTTTATGGCTGAGAGATTTCAAAGCGAGTTGGGAAGTCATTCTGAATGCTACACTTATGCACATCTCAGGAGGATTTCATTGACACAGTAAACAATGACTCAAGCAAAGGAGTTCCAGAGGGCTCTAGAGACATCTAGAGTCTATAGGCATGACAGACAATCTCAGGAATTCAGCACCCTGTCAGTGGGCCTTACCTTGGAATATATGCTCCCCAAAATAACAGAGTTATTCTCATTTATAATTTCCCTACACATGGGTTTCAGCACCTTTTATTTGAACCTACATTTAGCATTATACTTATTAAATATATATCCCAGAGAATTAAATCTTCAGTCTGTTCATATACTGGATGAGCCCTGAATCTCAGCAGTTACAACACCTACTTTCCAGTTCATTGGACTCGCCCAGGACAACTAATAAAAGGATGATGATGGACAATGCCCATCCCAAAAATAACAGAAAGTATCCACAACTCAAAGCAAGACAGTTCCATCCATCTGAGCTCCCTCTCAATCTGAGAGTAGGTAGGCATCACCATCCAAAAATCCTCAAGATTGAGGAATGAAAAAAAACATATGTGGTGAATGCAACTATGGACTAAAGTCGACTTATTATTTTTCTAGCAATAGAAGAACGTGTAACATTGATATAAAGGCCACCAAAGGTTCTGAAGGGAGAGTGAGGGAAGAATTGGCATAACATGCACTATTTTTGAGACATCGGAATCATTCTGAATGACATTACAATGATGGATACAGTCCATTATACAGTCTATCAAGACATAAAATTGTGTAGTGCAAAGTGTAAACTTTAAAGTAAACTATAGAACATGTTTAGTAGCAATGCTTCAGTATGTATTCATCAATTGTGACAAATGTACTACATTAATGAAAGATGTTATTAATGGGGAAACATGGGGGAGAGTGAGAGTGTGGTGAATATGGGTATCCTTTTTATTTTTGATGCAATATTTATGTAATCTAAAGCTTCTTTCAAAATAAAAAAATCTTTAGAGGCATACAACAGCAGACTAGAAATGATAGAAGAAAGAATAAGTTATACAGAAAACAGAACAACTGAAATTGAAGAGAGAAAAGAACAGAGAGAGAAAGAATGGAAAAAATGAGCAACGAGCTCAGAGTTGAATGAGAACACAAAATTCAACAACACACATGTCATGGGAGTTCCAGAGGGAGAAGAGAAGGGAAAAGAGGTAGAAAGAGTGTTTGAGGAAATGGATGAAAATTTCCCAACACTAATGAAAGAAATGAACTTACATTCCAAGAAGTGCAGTGTACCCCAATCAGAATAAATCTGAATAGACCTAACCCAAGACACAAGCTACTCAGAATGTCAAACATCAAATATAAAGAGAAAATTTTGAAAGCAACAAGGGAGAATCAAACCATTACATACAAGGGACTTAGTGTGGATTTCTCAACAGAAACCATGGTTGCTGAGAAGACAATGGTATGATACAATTATAATACTGAAAAAGAAAAAGCGCCAGCCAAGAATACTTTATCCAGAAAAATTGTCCTTCAAATATGAAGGTGAATTGAAAATATGCACAAATAAACAGAAACTAGAGAGTTTGTAAAGAAGAATCCACTTTCACAGGAAATATTTAAGGGAGACTTAAGCCCCAAAGAAAAAGACAGGAGAGAGAAGCTTGGAGGAGAATATAAAAGAAGCAAGAATATCAGAAAGGCTAACAAAATGATTAAAAAGACAAGGAAAAATAAGTTATGGCATATGAAAACCAAAGAATAAAATGATGGAAATAAATACATGAGGTAAACTTGGGCAAAACTGAAGGGAGAAATAGACATCTCTGCAATAATAGTTGGAGACTTCAACACACCATTCATCAATAGATAGAACAACTAGACAGAAGATCAACAAGGAAACAGGGAACTTGAAAAATATGGTAAATGAGCTAGACCTAACAGACATATACAGAATTTTGCATCCCAAATCATCGGGTTACACATTCTTCTTAAGTGCTTATGGTTCTTTCTCCAGGATAGGCCACATGTTAGGTCACAAGGCACAGCTCAATCAATATAAAAAAACTGAAATTATACTAAGCATCTTCTCAGATTATAATGGAATGAAACTGGAATTCAATTATAGACAGGAAAGGGGAAAATTCTCAAATGTGTGGAGGCTAAACAACACACTCCTAAACAATCAGTGGGTCAAAGAAAAAATTGTAAATGAAATTAATAAATATATGGAGATGAATGAAAATGAGAATACAACATATCAAAACCTATGGAATAAAGTGAAGACAGAGCTGAGAGGGAAATTTATAGCCCTAAACATCAATAAGAAAGAAGAAAGAGCTAAAAAATTGAAGATCTAATAGAACAACTGGAGAAACTAGAAAAAGAACAGCAAACCATTCCCAAAACAAGCAGAAGGAAAGAAATAATAAAGATTAGAGCAGAAATAAACGAAATTGAGAACAAAAAAACAATAGAGTAAATCAACAAAACCAAAAGCTGATTCTTTAAGATCAATAAAATTGACAAATCCTTAGCTAGACTAACAAAGAAAAAAAGAGAGAAGATGCAAATAAATAAAATTAGAAATGAAAGGTGGGGGGAGTTACAACTGAACCCACTGAAATAAAAAGGATCATATGAGGATATTATGAGAAACTATATGCCGACAAACTAGACAACCTAGAAGAATGGGCAAAATCCTAGAAATGCACAAACTGCCTACACTGATACTACAAGAAATACAAGAACTCAACAAACGAATCACATTTAAAAAGAATGAATCCGTCATCAAAAATATCCCAAGAAAGGAAAGTCCAGGACTAGATGGCTTTATAGGTGAATTCTACCAAGCATTTTGAGAAGAATTAACACCAATCCTGCTTAAACTCTTCCAAAAAATTGAAGAGGAGGAAAAATTACCCAATACATTTTATGAAGCCAACATCACCCTGGTACCAAACCCAGATAAAGACACTACAAGAAAAGAAAATTACAACCCATTTTTCAATGAATGTAGACACAAAAATTCTAAACAAAAGGCTTGCAAATAGAATCCAATAGCATACCAAACACTAATACACCATGACCAAGTGGAATTCATTCCCGGTATGCAATGATAGTTCAACATAAAAATTTCAATTAATGTAATATATCACACTAACAAATTGAAGGGAACAAAACACATGATCATCTCAATCAATGCAGAAAAGACATTTGACAAAATCTAGCATTTTTTCTTGATGAAAAAAAAAAACACCTCAAAAGATAGGAATAGAAGGAAAATCCTTCAATATGATAAAGGGAATATATGCAAATTCACAGCCAACATCTTACTCAATGGGGAAACATTGAAAGCTTTCCCTCTAAGATTAGGAACAAGACAAGGATGCCCACTGTCACTACTGTTATTCAACATTGTGCTAAAAGTTCTAGCTAGAGCAATTAGATAAGAAAAAATGAAAGGCATTCAAATAGGAAAAGAGAAAGTAAATCTCTCATTATTCTCAGATGACATGATCTTATATTTAGAAAATTCTGTAATGTCTATTGCAAAGCGACTTGAACTAATGAGTTCTGCATAGTGGCAGGGTACAATTTCAGCATGCAAAAACCAATAATGTTTCTGTACACTAGTACTGAATAATCTGAGGAGGAAATCAGGGGAAAAATTCCAATTACCTTCAGCAACAAAAAAACTCATATACCTAGGAATCAATTTAACCAAGGAAGTATAGGGCCTATATTCAGAAAACATCAAAACAATGCTAAAAGTAATCAGTGAAGACCTAAACAAGTGAAAGACATTACGTGTTCATGATTGGAAGACTAAATATCCTGGAGATGTCAATTCTACCCAAAAAGATTTATAGGTTCAATACAATACCACTAAAAGTTACAACAGCCTATTTATAGGAATAGAAAAGACAATTACCAAATTTATTTGGAAGAGAAAGTGCATGTGAATAGCCAAGAGAATCCTAAAAATGAAGAGTAACATGGGAGGAATTTCACCATTTGACCTTGAAACATATTACAAATCTACAGTGGTCAAAACAGCATGGTATTGGCATAAAGATATACACATAGATCAGTGGAATAGAACTGAGAGTCCAGAAATAAACCCTCACCTCTATAGCCAAGTGGTTTTTAACACGCCTTCCAAGTCCATGTTGACAGGACAAAACAATCTCTTCAACAAATGGTGCTGGGAGAACTGGATATCCATAATCAAAAGAATGAAAGATAAACCCTATCTCACTTCCTATAAAAGAATCAACTTAAAATGGTTCAAAGATCAAATATAAAAGCCAGGACCATAAGGCTACTAGAAGAAAAAGTGGGGAAACATCTTCAAGATCTTGTGATAGGTGATGGTTTCTTGGACCTTACACCCAAATCATGCACAACAAAAGAAAAAACAGATAAATGGGACCTCTTCAAAATTAAACACTTCTGCACCTCAAAGGACTTTGTCAAAAGGGTGAAAAGGCAGCCATCTCAATGGGAGAAAATATTTGGAAATCACATGTCTGATAAGGGTTTACTATCCATGATATATAAAGAGATGTTACAACTCACCAATAAAAAGACAAACTACCCAATTTAAAAATGGGCAAAAGACTTAAATAGACATTTGTCCAAAGAAGAAATATAAATGGAAAAAAAAGAAAAAAACACTCCTGAAAAAATTATCAACATCACTAGCGATTAGGGAAATACAAATCAAATCTACAATGAGATATCATTTCACACCTATCAGATGGCAACTACTAAAAAGACAGAGAACTACCAGTGTTGGAGGATGTGGAGATATAGGAGCACTTATTCTCTGTTGGTGGGAACGTAGAATGGTACAGCCACTGAGTAGGACTGTTTGGTAGTTCCTAAAGAAGTTGAATATAGATCTGCCACATGACCCAGCAATACCACTATTGGGTATGTATCCAGAAGATCTGATAGCAGTGACATGAACAGACATCTGCACACCGATGTTCATAGCAGCATTATTCACAATTGCTAAAAGATGGAAACAATTCAGGTATCCATCAAACAATGAATGGATAAACTGGTATGTTACACATGATGGAATATTATGCAGCTATAAGAAGAAATGAAGTCATAAAGCATGACATCATGGATGAACCTGGAGGACATTATGTTGAGTGAAACAAGCCAGACACAAAAGGACAAATACAGTATGATTGTGCTATTATGAACTAAATATATTGTGTAATCTTATAGAGTTAATAACTTGAATATGGATCACCAGAAAATAAAATGAAGTTAAGGAATGGAAATATGAGGGTTAACTAGTATAGGATTGGTAAAAAGGATGTGTGTAAATCTTTGGAAATGAATAGAAAAGGTGAAAGCTTTGCATAATGTTTGTAACTAGCAGTGCTATTATATGGGTTAAAGAGTGGTTGAAAGGGAAAGTCCAAGGTCATGCAAATTTCTAAAAGGAAAGCTAAATAATGTAACATTGGACTGTATAGCATAGTGAAGCAGTTCTGCATTTTTGTGGATTCCAAAAATAGATATTGGATTATGTTTGAAAGCTGGTATATACCCAGGCATGATTAAATTATGATTAGGACTTTGGGCCACGTCAGTAGGGCATTAAGTCCCTGCCTCTTGGTGGATGGGGACTCACAGATAAAAGGCATGGCAAAGGACAGAGTCGGAGTTTTGATGCTGGAGTTTTTGAACTAGAGCCCCGGGAAGTAAAAACACAGAGGAGCTTGGTCGTGAGGAAGGAGAAAAGGCCCCAGGAAAAGAGACAAGCCATTCTCCTGATAGTCTACAGTTGGCCTTGTGGAGAGAATGAAGCAGCTGAGCCCAGAAAGAATTGAGCCCTGGGGAGAGAGACAAAGTCTAGGAAGCCTGACCGTGGAGCCTTAAGAGGAAGAGGAAGACTGAACATCCGCAGCCACCTTGCTCCAACACATGGTAATAGATTGGTGAGGGAAGTAACTTACGCTTTATGGCCTGGTAACTGTAAGCTTCTACTCCAAATAAATACCCTTTATAAAAGCCAACAGATTTCTGGTATTTTGCATCAGCACCCCTTTGGCTGACTAGTACACATAGAAAAGCCTCATGTGAAATATGAATATGGGTAATATTGCATTTATAAGACTGTTTTTCTTTGAAACTGAACAAATGTATGTTAATACTACAAGACATTAATATCAGACAAAAAAACATATTATGCTAAGTGAAAGAAACCATACACAAAGTACAACATATTGTATGGTATGGTTCCATTTATGTAATATGTAAATATAAATGAATTTATAAAGAAGAAATTAGTTTAGTGGTTATGTAGGGATGGGGAAGGATAGAGGGATTAAGAAGTGACTTCTAAGTGGTGTGGAGTTTTTCTTTTTGGAGTAATGAAATTGTTCTAAAATTTTTGTGGTGATGAATGCACAACACTGTGATTATACTAAAAGCCATTGATTATACACTTCGGATAGATTGTATGGTATGTGAATATATCTCAAAAAAACTGCTTTAAAATAAATAAATACTCAAGAATAGCCAGAAATAGCAGCTATGTACAGCAGGGAAGCATAGAGAGATTAAGAGGTGAGGAATTTTTTGTTTGTTTTTTGTTATTATTATCATTATTATTGAAATAATGAAAATGCTCTAATAATGATTGGAGTAATGAATACACAACTATGTGATTATGCCAAATACCATTGATTGTACACTTTGGATGGACTGTATGCTTTACTAATATGTATCAATAAAACTGATTTGTTTAAAAAAATACATTCCTTTAAATTTTTTTAAAAAGTGGATTCTCCAGTCCTATTTGAGCTGCCTTTGCCAATGCCATGTGGAACATAGATAAGCTGTTCCCACTGAGCCCTACTCTGATTGCATTCAGGAAAAAATAGATAATTATTGCTGTATTGTGGCTCTTAGTTATGGAGTAGTTTGTTACACAGCATTATTAACCAGAATAGATTTTGTATGCTGTATAATGAAAACCTAAAATATGTGACATTGGCTTTGCAATTGGATGACAAGGGAAAAACCAAAAGGTTTCAAGGAGGGTTTTGGTGAAATCTTCAGAATCTCAAGAGTGTGTTAGCAGAAGTCCAAAGGAAATCTAGAAGGCTGTTAGTCAAGGTTTAAAGTGATGTGAAGAAAATATTATTGATGCCTGGAGAAAAGGGGTCCCTTACAATATATGGGTGAAATGTTTGGCAACACTGGGATCTTATGTAAAGGTAAAATTAAAAAATTACCAAATAAACTCAATGATATAACTCAGGAGTTAGATAACTTTTTCTAAAAGGTCCAGATAGTAAATATTTTAGGCTTGGAGACTGCACATTTTCTATCACAGCTCCTGAACGCTGCCATCATAGCATTGGAGCAGTCAGTGTATAAATGAATGGGTGTGACTGTTTTCCAATGATACTTTATTTACAAGAATAGGCAGCAGCCCATAATGCATTGCCTGTTAACCTCTTCTTTTCTAAAGAAATTTCCACATGGAATATTGAAAGTGCTACCTGGTTTATTATCATTGCTGATAAAATACAAAATAAAACTGCTTCTCATTCCTAGCCTTTGTAAATGGCAAAAGGCTCTGAAAGAAATAACCTCAGACTAAATATCATCAAATCCATGGTTTTATTTTAAGATCCACTGTTAACATGTCAGTAAGACTAAGTCAATGCTTCTCACAACTTTTTTAATAGTGAAAAGTATGAAGCCATGAGCAACAGAGAATCATTTTCAGGGGGCAGTACTTGGTCCTAATTTAAAAAGTGGCCACATGTACCAAGTTGGATTTTAGAAATGCTAATGACCAATGACTAATGTGTGTTTCCCATTTCCCCACTTTTGAATAAAAGTATCTATTGCAGTTATTCTATACATGTTATATCATCACATTCTGGGTGTGTGGGTGACAGATCATTTGTTTATTTAGTTCACAGGACTTCATTTTGAAAGAAATCATATTTAAGGATTTAAAACAAATCTGCCTTGTCTGCATCTGTTCTGATTTAGATAATGAGATCCTGGACTTTGAAATTGAGCCTGATGATGTAATTGCTGATGTATTTGAGAGTTTTTTTGAATAGGGAAAGTATATTTTAAATGTGAAAGAAATATATGTAATTTGTGACCCAAGTATAGACTAAGGCAATTTTTAAAAATGGCTCCCAAATTCTTTGACATTCCTTCTGTAAGTGATAGAGTCTATAGCTCCTCCTATTGAATTTAGGCTCTGTGACTATTTGACAAACTGAGTATGGCATAAGAAACATTGTGCAAGTTTCTAAGTCTAGACTTTAAAACCCTCAGTGCCCACTTCGACTTTCTTTGGCATGCTTACTCTTTGAATCCAACCACTCTGCTGTGAGAGGCCATGGGTAGGTGTTATGGACAAGAGCCTATGATGAGGTACCAGACTCCTTCTAGAAACAATTTACAGAACTGTGAATGAACAAGACTTCAAATGCCTACCAGACAGTGAGTTACTTCTAGCCTTCATGTCATCTGTGCTGTTGTCATAAGGAGGTGAGCTATCCCCTCTAAGCCTTGTCCAATTTGCAGATTTGTGAGCAAAATAAATGACTGTTTTAGTTTTAAGTCATTAAATTAGAGATGATATGTTATTCAGTAATAGAAAACTGAAACAAAGTCTTTTCCATTTTTATTGGATCACTTGGTTTTTTCATAATTGGCTTCTGAAGGTTCTTTATTCAGGGTACAGACTTTGTCAAATGTATGTATTGCAAATAGTTTATTCTCTGTCTGTGTGTCTTGCCTTTTCATTTTATTAATGATTAGTTTCTCAAGAAGAAGTTTTTAATTGTGGGGAGTTCAATTTATTATTATTTTTTCCTTTTTGGTCAACACTCTGTTTTCTCTTGAATAAAACTTTGCCTACACAAGTTCAAGAATAATTTTTATGTTTTCTTCAAAAAGTTTATCTTTTACATTTAGATCTATGTTCCATATGATTTTTAGTGGTATGAGGTAATAGTAGAAATTTGTGATTTTCTATGTTAGCCAATTCTTCCAGCACAATTTGTTGAAAAACATTTCCATATTCAATTGAATTGCTTCTTGAAAATCAAGTAACATTGGTTCCACTGATCACTTTTTCTGATTTTTTGCAAGCATGATTAATGTGGCCTTATAAAAAGTCTTGGAATCAGGTAGTGAATATCTTCTAATTTTGTTCTTTCTTTAAAAAATTATTTTAGCTATTCAAAATCATTTGGATTTCCATATAAATTTTAGAATTAATAGGTGAATTTCTACAAAGTATCCTCTTTGAATGTTGATTGAGATTGAGTTGAATATATAGATCAACGGAAAGACTTGACATCTTAACAATATTGAATCTACCAGTCTGTGATTTGGCATATTTAATTTCTCTCTTGACTGGCTTATAGTTTTTAATGTATAATGCTTTATCATCTTTTGTTAAATTTAATCCTAAACATTTTATGCTTTTAGTCTACCATAAATGGATTTTTAAATTTCATTTTCTAACTTTTGCTCCTAATATAAAGAAATATGTGATTTTTATATATTGAATTTGTGCCCTGTGACCCTTTTAAATTTATTTATGAGTCCTATGAAATTTTTCATGGATTTCTTAACATTTTCTATGTAAATAATCATGCTGTTTTCTAATAAAGAGAGTTACATCTTTTTTAACTTTAAGGTTATTATTTCTTTATTTTGCCTTATTTCATTGATTAGGACAGCCAATATAATGTTCAATAGAAATGGTGAAAGCAGACATCTTTACCTTATTCTTGTCTTATTTTAGGAGAAAAACATTCATTATTTTACAATTAAGTAAGTAACTATATGTACTTTCTGTAAACGCTATCATTTGAGGAAATTCTCTTTAATTCCAAGTTTGATCAATGTGTTTTAAAATTTTCCAATGTTTTTACTACAATTATCCTCTTAATACAGCAAATTATATTGATTGATTTTTAGTTGTTAAACCATACTTGCATCCCTGGGATAAATTCCACTTACTCATAATGAATTATCCTTTTATATATTGCTGGATACTATTTGCTACTATAAAGGATTTTGTTTCTGTGTTCCAGAGAAATAATGGACTCTAGTTTTCTATAATTGTTTAAATGCACCATAGGCGTCAGAAAATAATAATTCTAATTTTAAATATCATTCTTTCCATAAATTCTTTTTATATTCTTTGTTTTAGTTAAGTAAATTAGCAACCTTGCACCCACCAAAGACTCCTTTATTTTTTGCTTCTTATTTATTCCCTTCATCTAATTAGCCACCAAGTCTTTTTTCTTTGTATTTAAGAGTCCTTGAACCCATCCCTGCTTCTCCAACACGTTGAATCTCATCACCTTAGTTGCGAAGTACCAAGTTTAATTGGTCTCCTATTTCCATCCATTTTCTCCTTCAAAATCACACTAATAACCAGAGATGCTCAATAAATATTTAATCAGATCTTTAAATATTTTGGCAGCTCTTCCAAAAATAATATTAAATAAAAACCACATGCCCACTCTTTATTATTTGCATGAAAAAAGCTAAGTTTGGCATATACCAATTCTCTTCATCATTCCCATAATTTGCCATGTCCTCTGTCATACTTCCATGGATTTTCTATTTCTATGGACTAGGATGTTCTCTCCAAGATCTCTGCCTGGCCATGAACTGCTTTTTATCTATAGCTTATCTATCTATCTATCTATCTATCTATCTATCTATCTATCTATCTATCTATCTATTATCTATCTCTATTCTTTGACTCCCTTGTCAGCTACTCCCTAACCCTTCAGCCCAGGCAGAGTTAGTTGTTCCCCACTCTCTTCTTACATCAGAGTTGGTTTAATTTCTGTACAATAACTTACCTCTACACATGTTTTGATAAACTATGAATTCCCTCTTCCATCTCTACTACATTATTTTACCTTATTTTAACATTGCAGCCTGTGATTTATTTTTGTAATAATGAATTCCAAGTAAATATTAACAACTATCAACAAAATAATATAAAACAAAGGTTGCTTTTAATATGCGTATTTATGTGATATAGAATTATTGGTAGGAGGCTCAAATAGGTCAGACCATGCACTGACTTAATTTTATTGTTTCCCCTGAGTAGATAAATCTAGATTATTTTCAGTTAATCTAAGCCCATACCATGGGAAAAAAACATCCAGAAAGTACCAGCATACAAGGTAATAAAAAACAGTATTTCAGAGCAATTTATTTTCATTTCACTCACATATTGTAAATAGTTTTTTGGATGACTCCAAGCATACTATGAATTATATGAGGTAATATATTACAATTTTTATTCTTCTCTGCCCCTTCTGTCTTTGAACATTGTTGGTAGCACAATAGCAGGTTCCAACAATGTTAGGTTAAAAAAAGATGAAAAACCAGTAATTATGGAGGCAAAGACAAAAAATATTGTTTGCTGTAAAGCTATAAAGGGATAACTGGTTTATTTTCATAGTTTATTTTACAGATGAGCTACTGAGTTGAATAGAAATAATGGATTGAAGGGGCTTGGAAAATGAGACAGATCTATGCAAAGAACCTCATTAAATGTTTAATCAAAATTTCATGATCAGTGTAGGGAATTGCGTAGGTTCCCTGAGAGTCATAAAAATTAATTTGGAAGAGAATTAAAAATGGAGATATAGTTCTGTGTAAGTGACTTTGTATCCTATAAAATTCCCTAAACGTGTTTATAAGCTGAGCATCTTATCCCAAGTACACGAAATAGGAAAATATGCATCAGTCTTGGCATCTCTTGGTATTTGAAATACTTGGAATTATTATCTCATTCTCTTGGCTGTCTCAAAGGAAACAAAGAAGTGTATGTTTGGCTTAGGCTTTAATTTTCCAAAAGACTGAAAAACTCAATCACTATCTATCCAGATACAAATCTTGTCCTTTTTCTCTGATTAGGAGGAGCTATTCCTCTCAGCCTGGGTAACAGTGGTGGACAGCAAGAGAAGGCTCTATCCCTTGAATATTTTAACATACACTCCACATTCATTCTCTCTTCTGACTGTCAGCTTTAATGATTGTGGAGATCACTGTGTAAATTTCTCTAGCTTGTTTATCTTCTTACTTTGTAGAGGCTAAAAATAATCAAATGTTAGCTAAAAGTATAAAACTCTACTATCTATCACTCCGAGTATAAATTCTTTAAATTCTTTGCTCTTGAATAATAGCAAAGAGATGTTGGAGAGAGATATTAAACAATTCAAACTCATTGATCACTCCTTACTTTTTTTGATGCACCAAGTTTCATGTAAATAAGGCCTCTCAGAAGAAATGAGCAATCTATTTAATGGTTTTTAAAAATTTGGAGTAAAAGAATGAAAGATTTCTGAATAAAGATTTTATTTTAAAGCCTTCTACTCCTAAGAGAAAGGAAGAGAAATAAGTAATTGATTGTTTGGGTGATGGCAAAATAAAAATAAAGAGAGCTATTTGACTCACTAAATAATATTTCATGATAGTAGAAGGATGGGATTCTGCCACGGAAGAGACTGCCTAGTTTTCCAATAATATCCATGTTTGCATTTTTCTTGACATATCGCTAAACTATATTCTGACCCCTCTTTCATCTGGGACCATGAGACCTACCCTCTCCAATGGAACATAAGTAGAAGTAATATGTGTCTGGGGCAGATGTGGTTACTAGCAGCACACTCTCCTTACTCATCTATTGATCCTGTGCTGAGAATGCAGTTGAAGATTCCAAGGCCCTAAGGGATGGTGAAGTCACTTGTTCAAATACCCTGGGTCCCTGAATGACTGTAGGAACAAAGGTCTTTGCCTGCTGATATGGGGCTGTAAAATAAAATAAACATTTATTGTGTTTAGACATTCAAATTTAGAGATTGTTACTGCAGTCTACTCTGACATGTCATCCAAAAATGGTATACCTTATTAGAAAAGAAACACAACAGCACACGGTTTTATTATAAACCTAAGAATATCAATTTTGTGATGGTTGGAAGCTGTAGGGATCCAAAAAACATACGTTCTTATAGTTAAGCCATTCCTGTTGGTATGGACCTATTCTAAGTAGTATCTTTCGGTAATTAGTATTTAAACTTAAATTAAGAATTAAGATTTAACCCATCTCATTCAGGGTGGGTCATATTCTTATTGGAGTCCTTTATAAGAGAATGAAATTCAGACACAGGGAGAGAAAGCCATGGAAGCAAGAAGATGACAACAACAAAACCCAGAAGGAAAGGGAGAGACCATGTGTCTTGCAGAGGAGTCCAGGATCACCAGCAGTCAGTCTTCAGGGAGAAAGCATCACCTGATGATGCCTTAATTTGGACATTTTTCTCAGACTGAAAACTGTAAACTTGAAAACTAATAAATTCCCACTGTTAAAAGCCAACCCATTTTATGGTATTTGCTTGAGCAGCTTTAGCAAACTAGACCAATATTTTAAGCTAAAATATGAGTAAGAGAAAGATAAAACACTAATAACTGTGGATCCAGTTAGTTATAAGAGCTATGGAAGTGTGTGTAAAAACAATGATGGAAACAGTATCTGCTAATTCTCAGGATAAAATAATAGAAGATTAACAAATAACATTTGTTTCCTGAGATATCTGCTCCTCAGGGGACAGACATTTAAAATGGTGAATTTGAAATTATAGTAGTAGAAGGTGTATACTGTCTGACAGGTATCACTGAGACATGGTGGATCAAATTCTTGGCTGCACTATGAAAAGAAAGAGAAATCCTTTACTACAGAAGAGAACTTATTTAAAAGGATGGCATAAGTTTATGTACAACAAGGTGTACTTGCCCCTGTTTTTCCCATCTTTTCTCAGCAGTTGTCCCCAAAATTTTGACTCGAGGGTCTAGTTCTGCCCATCAGACTTCAAATATCATTCTACAGTCTCAACTAATGTTGCCATATTTTCCCACCAGATTGTGCTTAAGCTTGATTTTACCACAAGGAAATTTATATAATGGACTTCTGCTGGCCATCTTACATTCACCCCAGGGTCAGCCCTAAAATTTGGACAGATCTCTCTACCCCAATGTCAGTTCAGCATGACCCGACATCTTCTTGCTGACTTTTTTGGATAGGTTTCTAATATGGCTCACCACCAAGCCTAATCCAAGTTATCACAGCATTTATCTGCAAGGGAAGTCATGAGATAATTGTGGCATTAGGCATTTGGAATGCATTTGAATGAGAATAAAGGATAGCAGGGGAGAATAGAGCACTAAAAAATGCTGCTGTAGGAATTAGCATATTAGGCCAGTGGGCAAATTTGGATAATGTAATCATATTAGGTATACAGGTATGTAGCTAATATAGAAAAGATATAGAACTGTGTTGGGGCTCTTATATTTAAAGATGTCTTGTGGGAGGCTTATTCTTCTTAAAGTAGAAAATCTGAAATATTATGATTTTTCTCACTAATAGATTCATTTTCTGGAAGGCAGTTGAAGCAACTATGGCGATTGCTACTTTGAACTTCATCGTGAAAGGAAAAAAAGTGCATAAAAACTGGCATAAAATCAAAGGAAGGAAATATACAGTGTATAGTCTGATGTGTACACTGGCCTTTAGAAAAATTAGCTTCAAAATATTCACAGAAAACATGAGTCTACATTCAGGAACTTAAAAGAAGAGGGTAGGTAATTCAAAAAGAAGAGGAATCTCTAAGAAAATAAATTCTGACAATTCAATCATAAATAATCCAATAAAAGAAGAAAAAAGGGTGACTGTTAAAGAAATCAGTGTAACTATACAGGGTATTACTGAGAATGCACAAATGAAGGAAGAAGAGGCATATTTCAAAGGAAGAATTTAAATAAGTCTTCTAACCAGAAAATTCATTACAAAAATATTAAAACCCAAAATAAGGTATAGTTTGTGAAATATCCTGAGGACAACAAAAATGCTTCTATTTTTCTGTTGTGGATAGAAAAGTTCATAAGGAAAGATTAGTCTTTGCCCAAATGCTGTGAAGTTTAAAAGGAGGAATAACAAGTCAACATTTACTTAACTTCTACTTTTCATATGAAAGACAATGGCCTTCAAAGTGTACCAGATAAAACTTTGCCAAGAAGAAATAAAGACTCAAGATAGGCAAGAAAGGAGAAATCAAACTCACATATATTGACATCTACTGTGTGCCATGCATTTATTCAACAAGCACTTTCTGGAAATTTACTACACATACTGCTATGCACTGTGGGTATAAAGCTGCAAAGAAATTAAGTCTCCATGCTCAAGAAGCTTTCATCTCCAGTGAAATTTTATATATACCTGTATTAGTCAGCCAAAGGGGTGCTGATGTAAAATACCAGAAATCTGTTGGTTTTTATAAAGGGTTCTTATTTAGGGTAGAAGTTTATGGTTACCAGGTCATAAAGCAAAAGTTACTTCCTGGACCAAAGTCTGTTGCCACGTGTTGAAGCAAGATGGCTGTCGATGCCTGCCAAGAGTTCAGGCTTCCTGGGGTCCTCTCTTCCCAGGGCTTGTTTCTTTCTGGGCTCAGCTGCTCTGCAACTCTTTGTGCTTACTTCCTGGGCTCCAGCTCAAAACTCCAGCATCAAAACTCCAACTCTGTCCTTTGCCATGTCTTTTCTCTGTGAGTCCCCACCCACCAAGGGGGCAGGGATGCACTGTCCTACTGATGTGGCCCAATCAAAGCCTTAATCATTATTTAATCAAGTAAAAGTGAAACCTCTGAGTCCCATATAATCTAATATGCCTGGAGGGACAGACCAGTTTACAAACATAATCCAATACCTATTTTTGGAATTCATAAATAATGCCAAAATGCTAAAATAGCTCTCCCATATTCCTAGGAATTTAAAAGGTATTATTACTTTTACAGAAGAGAAAATCAAGGCTCAGAGAGTAATTAAGTTTCCCAAGGGCATAAATCATATTTAGTGTAGACATTGGAATGTGAACTTAAGCCTATTTGCTTCCAAAAGGTGTGTATTTTCTACTTGCTCATATATGGCTCTACCTAGAGTGGACATTCATATGAATTGCATCTTAGGGCTTGAAAGTAATTGGAGGTATAGTTGTAGAATATTTGTTGGCATTCTGTAATATTGGAAATAAAAACAAAATGTTCCAAGATACAACAAAGTTACAAATATTTGATTATTCACATGGGGGATAAACTACAAATAAGTAAATCCAAAATTAATTTGAGAACATATTTTTAATCAAAGATATATGAGCAATTAAATATAAGTATAATCACTAGGAGGCTATATGATTTCTAGAAATATGTGTCACATTGAATTTACAAAATGGTGATTATTATTTCAACAAAGTATTTGACCAAGTGTGTCAAATTACAGGTGGGTTGATGTGTTGCCAGTTGAAAATCACCCCAAAGGACTAATGAAGTGATTAGTGATGTGTGAAAGGCCTCTGTTGTTAGTTCTGTCTTCTTATACATTTTAACCTACATCATGGATGAAGACATAGAAGACATATTTAGAAAAATGCTATTCACAGAAAATTATGAAGATGAGATGGCTAATGCACTGCATTTCTGAATAAAAATATAAACTAATTTTGATCCATCAAATTTAACAGGGGAGATAGGAACTTTTATACTTGGTTTCTAAAACTGAAAATAAGAAACAAAAGGAAGATTTATGGCTTAACATTTCTTTATTCTTTTAAAAAAAAGTCCTGGGGATCTTAATTTACGATAAATCCAATTAGAAGTGGCAGTGTAAAATGGCTTTCCACAAAGATAATGTAATCTCAGTTTCATTTATATTCACTGATATGACCACACATTATATTTCAAATGGGACATTGCCATAATAAAATCCAACCAAAAGAGATAGATGAAAAGACTAGAAAATCTACAAGTTTCTTTTTTTTGTCATTCCTGTATCTCCAGTGCTTAAGCTAGTGGTCTGGAACAGAACTGACACTCAGTAAATGTTTCTTGAATTAATAAATGACAGACACAAAGTAATGTGGAGAATAGTAAAAGTACCTGAAAAACATGGATCTGAAGGAGAAAAAAAAAAAGATTTAAACAAGGGTGATAACAGCCTCCTTTAAGTAAGGGAAGGTCTATCATGTAAAAGATGGTTGAGATTTGTCCTCAGTTGCAGAGGTAGTTAAAAACATGGTTAATTTTGTGGTAGAATGAAAACTTTAAAATGATTAAAGATTTCAAAAAATGGAATGATAGCCTTTCCAAGTTGTTAGCTTCCTATTGCTGCATGTGTTAGGAAGAGTCTGAAGAATTAGCCAATTTAGGTGATGTGATGGTTGTGAGCTGCATGCACTCCAGATTAAACTTAATCCATTCCTGTGGGTGTGAACCCATTACAAGTAGGAAATTTTCATGAAGTAACTTCAGTTAAGATGTGGCCCATATCAATCAGGATGGGTGTTAATACTATTACTGGAGTTATTTAAAAGCAGAATGAAGTTCAGACATAGAGAGAGAAAACCATAAAGGGAGTAGCCAAAAGTGGAACATCAATGGACCCTGGAAGAGAAGAACAGGAGATGCTGCCATATGCCTTGCCATGTGACAAGTTAAGGACCAAGGATTGCCAGCAGCCAGCCCCAGAAAACCAGTGTTTGGGAAAAAAGCATTGCCTTGATGATACATTAGTTTGGACTTCTCCTAGCCTCAAAACTGTAAGCAAATAAATTTCCATTGTTTAAGCTGAATCATTACATGGTATTTCCTTGAGCAGCCCAGGAAACTAAAACAGGGGAGTCTGCTGTGAACATTTCTAATAAAAAGTCTCTTGTATTTAAGAATAATATGCAGTTTAATTTTTTTCCTGTACTGTCATATGAAGTTTCTTACATTCTCAGTTCACTAGTCTTAAAGAGGTTTGGGGTTTGGCTTTAAAAATGCTTTATCTTGTGAACATTGGCTTTAGTTTTCACACCTTTTTAACTTTAAAAAAACTTTCCTTTTTCAGTGAACTCAAACTGAGTGAAATAAATTAAATGAATAAAAAACTGCCTTTAATTTCAGAGCTAAGTTGGGTAATTTGGGCTGAAACTGGAAGTTATAAGCAATGAAATCCCAGCTTTGAGAGGAGTGAAGTGTCATAGTGAACGTTAGCTCTGAAGACTGCTAGAACATCCAGAAGGCAGGATGTGACCTTCTCTGTGCTGCCAACCTCCCTCTACATGGCCTGCCATGTCCTTCATCTCATGTTGTGGTAATCATTAGCTTTTCCACATGTTGTCTCTTTCCCAAGAGTCTGTGAACTTCCTGGGGGCAGAGCCTTTCTATCTGACTCACCAGAAGTACCTAGCTGCTAACAAAGTGCTGAACATAATATGTCCAATAAATATGTTTTGACTAAAATGCATGGATAGATTGTGGAAACCTTGCTGTTTTAAAATTCAATATTGTATTTTATATGTAGCAACTTTATTTTTGTAGTAGAGTGGTGAGAACTTTAATAAGAGGATGCTGAAAAATAGACCTCACTGTTAGAGGAGCAATTTAAAGTTCTGGACTCTTGATTTTAAAACTTGTGTTTATATTCTGCCACCTAGAATATGCTCTGTTGTTCTATTATTTTCCACCCACAATTCAAACTTATTATTTATGCTTTATTTTGTCATCATAATCAAAAGAGTTGTTTAAAAACCTATTATCATATTATAGTGATTACTCTATGAAGCAAAGAAAGTGCTCATTCACTCAATTAACAAACCTTTGCTGACAGACACTGTGCTAAGATGATGAAGCCAGAAAGATGAAGAGAACATAGCTCCTGCTTATAGAAGCTCTTAGTAGAAGAGTAGAGACAAAAGTATAAAGGACAAGGTGACTCTGTGGGTTAAATAACAATTATACCATGATAATACAAGCAAAAGTTGGTACAGTTGAGGGGCATATTTGAAATAGATAATAAGGCAAGACAGATATATTGGGATGCATTAAATAAATGCATATAAGGAAGAACTAATTAATTTACATGATGGGTGAAGAAGAGAAGAATGGGGAATTTTCATCATGAATTTCAAAACTATGATGTGGACTCTTAAGCTTGTTGGGAACAGGAAAAATAGGCAGCAGAGTGCAATAGTGAATAAAATAATGAATAAAAGCTTTGATCATTACTAACATTTCTATATTACTTTGCTGACCACTAAGCTCACAAACTCTATATTATCACCATTTTGTAGATTAAGATCTGAAGTTATAGGATTAGCTCAGAATCTCCTAGACAGTAAATGGTAATTCTAGATACTTCAGCCCAGTATCTAATACTTCTGTATCTAAAAAAATACAGAACTTTTTTTCATTCTCATTGAAAAAAAGTGTTCATAGCTGTTCAGCACTTTGAAATGAAAATTCAATGCACCTATATCTTTTCTGTAAAATTACTTTGAGTTCAAGGATTTTAAGCATGAAAGTACTACCTAAACGTGACAGATAATTTTACATAACCACATTAATTCAACACATGAGCACATTCCTCTGCCTGTCCCATCTTTTTCCTTATCTACCTGCAAAATAAATTAAGAACATAATTCAACTTTGTTAGCACATGGCTTCTTCTAGCATTAACAGGAAAACCTATCTTCAGTATCTGTTTTTCTCTGAAAAAAAAAAAAACTGAGTAGATAAATGGTTTAGTTTCTTTTTATCATAGTAATGGTATTCTGAATTGATGGCCATGACAAATATGTTTTTTACCCTAGAAAATAATGGCAGTTTGAAGGTAAATCACTGTCTTATACTGATTACCTGGACAGAGATTAAAAAGAACACATGATCTTTATTCATTTCTGAACATTCATGCTTTCCTCTAGTATCATTTCCTTTTAACACTAAGAAATTCCTTTATCATTAATTTCAGGAGAGGTCTAGTGGCACCAGGTTCTTATTTTCCTTTTATCTGAAAGTCTTTATTTCACCTTCATTCTTATAACATGTTTTTGCTGGTATATAAAATTCTGGGTTGGTGGGGAGGTTTTTATTTTTTTCTTTCAGCACTTTAAAATTATTGTTTTAGTATCTTCTGATCTTGATTTTGGATAAGATGGTCATAGTCACTTAAGTCACTCTTCAACTTTCTGTGACATAATTTTTTCATGCCTGTATTCAAGACTTTCTCATTAGTTTTGTTTCTCAGCAGGTTGGTATCTGTCGATTGCCTTTTTCTTTAAAAAAAGAGTCATGTTTTCTTGTTTCTTCTTATGTGAAATAGTTTTGGATTATATCCTGGACATTTTATTTTTATTGTTAGGTTCTAGAGTCTCTGAATTCTCTTATATTCCTCTGAAGAGTGCTCATGTTTTGTTTTAGCAGGCAATAATGTTGATTAGACTCATACTGAAAGCTCTATTTGTGGTGATACTGGGTCAGATTTCGGTAAAGTCTGCTTTCAGAATGACTTGTGTATGTGTGATTTGGGCTTAGGAAGAGATTATGCACAAAATTTGACATTCCCCTTATATGTCTTTTGTCTTTCAGAGTTTCTCTGTCACTTTCCTCTAGTCTTGATTGTTCTAGACACTCTTCCCTGCTTTCCCTGGCCAAAGACAACGGACTTTTTACTCAGAGTTTTAGCCATCCCATGCCACCGTTACAATTGTGGCCAACCTCAGAGCAAAGTGCAGAAGTGGATAATATACTGTAGGTGGCTAACTTCCTTTACTTCCAACACCTTTCAAAATATCTTTGCTTTTGTTCATTCATCAGAGCCTTTGCATATTTGCTTTTCGTTTTTTGTATTTTATTCAGAGTGTATAGTTAACTCCAGGAGGATTAGTGTATAAGGGGTTCACTCTGACATACTGGAAGCAGAATCAAAGCATTGTATTTTTGTTTTTAAGTTCTCTAACAACAATGCACTATCTTATTGGCTCTACCTAAGATAAACTGGTTCCACTGTACTATCCCTGGTAAACCACTAAATTTTTCCACTTCATACTCTCTATATTTGCATCTCTCTCCTCTCTTACTGGCCTTAAATCCACACATATTTTGACAAATTTAGCACCTGGACCAATGCCTAACAACTTAAACAAATGATAATTTTATTGGTTTTCATAACTAATAACTCCATGGGTAGGTCTGGGTTTTATGTCGATTCCTGGAGACTACCAATGCTATCAGAATCCACATTTTGTCCCTCTACCTCTCAGATCCACTTCCTTTGTGTTGACTCCACCCTCAGATGAGTTCTTACTTTGTGATGGTCATATGGCTGCAGCAACTTCAGCCTTTCATCTTCCTGTCTCAAGTTCACTCTCTCTCAGCAGCCCAAGTAAAAATCATGGACCTTATTGAAGCTGGCTGGACCACACAAACTTTCCAAAGCAATTATTGTGATAAATAGACCTCTGTAACATAGGCCTAACAGTGTAGTTGGAATTTGAGTCAACTCTACTACAAGCCAGTTACCAAAGGTTGGGGGACGAAATGCTTTTCCAGAGGAAAACTGGGATACTGTCAGAGAAGGCAAAATAGATTCCAGGAGGCCAAAAATCAAAAAAGGTATCCAATTCCCATATCTATAGAGCACTCTACGAGAAATAACAGCTTTTGAAGCTTAGAAATATATAATTATGAGAAAAATCCAATTTTAGTTGGAATGATTGTGCAACAAAACACAACAACCAGTAAACATATGCTCAAGGCATATAGTGAAAAAACTGATGGGTATGTGTTGGGCAAAACATATTAAGTCTTTAGCTTTTCATTTCTTTCTTTTTTTGTTTGAAATTCATGGAAGTCTCTCTGTAAGGCAACTGAGTGTACTTGCTGAAAGCAGATGGTTGTGTTCTCTTGCTTGGTGGCATAGAAAGCTGGAGAAGGAGGTACAGATGGCCAGGTGGGGGAGGCTTTAGAAATGTGTGTGAGGCCAATGTTAATTTTAGGGATGATATAATTTATGCAGATCTAAAACTTTTGGAGTATTTCTTAATTTGACAGCTTCCAGGCTAGAACCTTTGAACTTTAAGCTGATATTGAAAAAAGAAGGGAAGAGAGATGGATAAGTTTACTTACCCATTTTTCAGCTGCTTCTTATATACTAATCAACTCTTTTTATGGTTATAGATTCTGGGGATAGACTGTCCCATCCCATTCTTTATAAGCTGCATGTGATTTCTGAAATTTATTTAACTTAAAAAAGCTCATTTTATTGGCTTTATATGCTATACCTTACCACTTCCTAACCCTCCTAACTTGCTCATTTGACCAAATAAATACACTTTTAAATTTACTTATTTTTACTAGCCCTCTCCATCCCTTACTAAAAAAACACTTTATGAGAAAAGACTATTTTATTTTCTCTCTTCATGGTTGTATTCTTTTCATCAAGAAAATACCTAGAATTAAGTAAACACCCCAAAATATTTGTTAAATATTTTTGAATTTTTTTAGGCAGTGGAGAGTCAAAGATAAGAGTAGGATTTTGCTTGACTAATTCAGAGATATATTCTGAGTGTCTAGAACAGTGCCCAGCAAATAGTAGATTCGTATTAACGGTTTGTTGAATGAATTAAAGATAGTCACTTTCTTTGTGAAGGTGAAAAGCTTATCTGCTTGATGGCAAAACAAAGCAGGAGTTATCGTGGTTTGAGAGATATGCAGAAAATTTGAAATAATCACTGTGGGGAATTAATCAGGGACCCCAAAAAGGATTTCCCAGCAGAGGAAACTATTTTTAGTGGTCCCAGTCTACATGATTTTTCCATCATTGTTCTGCTATTAAGGGAAGAGATGGTTGTATTGACCTAGCACTCCTCCTGCAATAAATATATAAACTCCTGTCTAAATAGATGCAGCTGTGATGTGTCTTGGACTGGAGACTAGATAGGAAGAGAAGTGATTTCATAAGGGGACAGAGAGATAAAAGGCAAGGATACAGGGATTAGAAGACCCAATGCAGTTAGAGAAAGGCATAGTAGGAAGGGAAAGAGATTGAAAGATAAGTGGTTTTGTCACAGAATAGGATACTGTAATTTATTATTTAAGAAGCATTGCAGTTTCCAAGTGATATAGTAAACCTGAGACCTAGGTAAAAAGTCAAAATAGAATGATTTTGTTTGAGGTTTCTGTAACATGAGTTATGGGTGGAGCAGGCCAAGAAACTGAGAATTAGATTGTAGGTTGGGTCTTCTTACACACCATGGAGTCTCCTTTGATGGCAGAAGAGTTGAGATGGAGATATGGATTCTGATTCAGGCCCAATATCTCCAAGAAGTGGGCAAGTGACTAAGAAATCTATGGATGACAGTAGACAGGAGGAGTAAGATTAGGTTAGAACATAAAGACAATTAATGCTTCAGAGGAGGAAGGAAATTTCAAATTAATGTCTAGGTGTGGCAATATGGGACAAAAGAATATTTAGAATGAGAAAATAGAATACTTTTTAAACATTAGAAAACTATCCAATACCACAAGCCTTGCAAAATCTAGACAATTAGTATAATTTTTAAAAGTTAGCAAATGAATACATTTCTATAATATTTCTTCCTTCATTTTTGGATGCTTATTCTTTGACCATCTCATCCTATGACAGTTTTTATAATGCCATTTTCTATAGAAAAAATGGAAGATTAATTAGTTGTCTACCCTTTATGATTAAAAATTGATCATTTTAAAATTATTGATAGTTTAGAAAACCTTTTTTTTTTTTTTCAAGTTCACAACTTATTCACATAATACTGTGTAAATATCTGGGATTATTTGGGAATTTATTTGGAAAAGCTGGGAGTATATTCAAGATTCATAACAACATATAAGCAAGTGGCAGGTTGTTAAAGTCTCTCCCTAGGCTTTTCAAAGTGTCCATGCAAGGGAGGGACCAAAGCTTAAGTTTCCTTTGTTCCATGATGAATATACTTCAGGTACTGGATTTTTCCAGTCAGTGGGGGACAGGCTTCATGTGGTATAACTTGAGAGGTTAAAGCTTCAGCAAAGCAGCTCATGAGAAGTATAGTTCCTGAGAAGTCACAAAGGGGCTGGCTTTTTCCTTGGACACACCACTTAATGGAATTGTCAGTTCTTCAACTGTGAGAGAGCAATGGAGAAAATGATCCTATTGGAGACTGAATATGTCCCCCACAAAAAGCATGTCCCAACCCCTAATCCCATGGGTATGAACTCATTTGTAAATAGGACCTTTGAAGATGTTATTAGTTAAGGTGTGCCCAAACTGAATGACAGTAGATCTTAATCCAACATGGCAGATGTCCTTAAAAGCAAAGGAAACTGGATCCACAAGAGAAACCACAGGAAGGAGCCAGAAGCTGGAAGTCAGTGGACCCAGAAGAGGAAAGAGAAGTTGCAGTCTTCTGTGTGTTGTCATGTGACAGAAAAGCCAAGGAATCCCAAAGATTGCCTGTCAGCCAGATGATACTGAATCTGGGTGGATGCAAGTCTTCTAGTCTCTGAAACAGTATGTCAATAAATTCCTGTTGTTAAACCAACCTATTGAATGGTATTTGTTTTAGCAGTTAGGCAACTAAAACAGATCCTCTCTCAAAAATTCCACAGGAACTTGTTTAATGAAATATTAAAACTGACATTACTTTTTCCATTTTTTCTCATCCCCCAGATGAGTCAATATAAATATTTATCTTGCTATAGCCTTCTATTATTTTCGAATATTTTATCACTTAAAGATGATGCTAAGGGTAGGTAAAATAATAAACATTCTCTTTGTAATTATTTAATCAATAATTGAAAGCCTCAATGTGATTATATTCCTACTTGAGGTACACTGCAATAAACAGTGAATAAACTTGAATTGTACATGTTTTCTTTCTTCTCTTAATAATTTTTCTTTCATATGAAATAATTAAATGTTCAGGACCTTTTCTGCAATTGTATAGCAGCTGTGAAATGAGAGTAACGTGATTCACATTTTTTGCATCCCTGGGTCTGAAAGGTATACAAGGACTGGGATAATCGTTACAGAAGAGTAATTGTTTCTCGTGGCTGTGGAAATATAAGGAATTTAAAGAAAGAAAAACAATATGAGAATGAAAAAAAAAAACAAAAACCCAGGAAAATTGGTATTAAATTGTGATTTCTTGTATGTTTGGAAACACCATTAAGCTCATTTTCCCTTCCCTATGTTTGGTAAGCTGACAGGCAGCAATGGGGGAATCTTGATTTAATTGAACATTCTTAATGGAATGTCAGATTTCAATATAACTAACATGTCCAATGTCCACTAGCCCAGAAAAGAATGTCATACTTAAATTGTTATTCCAAAGTGACCAGACTTAATGATCCCACCACTTTATATCAGCAAGAAGCCCAGTCTGATATGTCATAAAATTCCCACGTTTTCAGGCTGTCCAAGCTGTTCGCCAATGGAGCAGAAATCCTAACTCAGTCTAGAGACCTGAGGAGTCCTCAGTTGGGGCCAACTATGGCAGCACAGTCAAACCCTCTGTGGCCCCAAAGGGCTAGAAACCACTGAGCTACAGTCATTGGGTTCAGAATGTACCTGATACACACAGACATTCTCTGTGCTGCTAGAGCATTAGGAGATCAATCTGTTTCTTCTATGTTTGGTTAAAAAGGTGTGAAGGGAAAGAGGGTCCTTAAACTAGGTTTTTGGCATTAGCGAAGCATAGACCTATATGCAGGGGCAAATCTAGGTTTTTGTGGGGAATCAATCATATATAATTTAAGTGTTTTCTTTAAGAAAAAATAAAAATCATAAATATAAGGTGCATAAGTATAAAAATGAATATTTCTTTAGAGAGAGAAGACCATCACAACATGTTGCTAAAAACTTGGAGATTCAGGTCTCTTTTTTTGAAATTCACTTTAGACAATTTGCCAGAAATGTTTCATAATACAGCTTCCCCCCCCCCCCAGAACATTGTAAACTCCCCCAAAATCCAGGGGTCTGTGTAAGGCAAGGTCCTGGAATTCTCAGTTTTATGGTAAATTCACCTCTTCCTATATACATGACTCTCAACACCTCTGGGCACATTAATAAATACCTGGGACTCTCTTCCCAGATGGCTCTGCCAGAACTGCTTGGCCCTGGTAGTCCCGTTGCTTTGTACATTGCCATCACTAATTTCACCACTTGAGCCTGGGCAGTGCTCAGAGATTTGACCCACCCAGATCATCTCCTATTCTTGGTTGCCTTGATGGGCTGGCCCTGGCAATTATATCCAGGGTATAATGGTTTCTTGAGATTTGAGAGAAGATGTTACTTCCTTTAGATTTAATGAGTTCTTTATGCAGTGAAGGTGCCCCTTTACAAAATGAGCAAGTCTTCTACCATATAGCATATCTATTTTATTCCAACTTACTTATTTTTCATATAAGTAATTAAGGATATGCAATGAAGACTTTCTCCCAATTCCAAGACCCCTCTCCTCCTGCTACTCACGTCTCCTTCTCAATTCTGTCAGTTTCTTGGGTAGCCTTATGGAAAGATTTTTTTGCAAATATAAACAAATGTGTGGTTGTGTACATGTGTGTGTTGATGGTAAGCCCTTCCACTGGAATAGTTTATATATAAACTATAGTTTATATAGCACATATATTTTCTGTTCTGTCATATTTTAGAATTCTATGGTGAAATGATCTGGGTATAATGCATGTGGTAGAGTTGGGCAAGAATGAAATTCTTTGACATCTTTTTTCTACTTCTTTTATAGCAACATCTTACCTGATATTAGGATGGGGCAAACTGTTTTCCTTTTGTTAGCGTTTGCTTGGCATGACTTTCCTCATTTTTTGTTTTACATAGACTGGCATTTTGTTTTGTAGTATACTTAAGAGTCTTTTTTTTATGTTACCATCTGAGTTTAGCCTATTTACATACTGTATATTGATATGATTAATTTGTCCTGTTACATTACTTTAGATTTTCCCTTTTGTAAAATATTTCATTATAATTACCTTTGAGTCATTAATATATTCTTATCTTTATTCTTTGATTTGTTAAAGATGAGATCAGCATCTTCACTAACTTTGATCAATTTCATAATTATTACAGATTATAATATTTCCTTTTGACCAGATCTTGAAATCTTAATATTTGCTTCAGTCTTTGTTGTATGGTTAAACAGTTTCAGTGAGCACCACAAGTTTCTTTGCTGTGGCTATCCTGGTCATATCTCAATCAGCTAAATCTTCCTCTCTATTAGATTGTTGAAAAGAGACAGACAGGAACAATTGCCCATGAATTCTTAGATTTGGTATTCTCATTAAATATATGGTTTGAAGTATTCTTTCATTTCAGGAAAGTCTCAATGAAGTATATCTTTAAAAACTTGTTTTGTCTTTTTTCCAATTTCTTCCTCTAGAATGCTTAATATGGTATCTTTGGTCTTCTTGGTTCATTTTTAATTTTAAAAAATTTCATTTATTTTTTGAAAAAGAGAAACTGAAAAGTAAGTTTTCTTTTTCAATATTCTTGCTTAGGTTATATTCAGGCATCAGCATATACTTTAATCAATAGCCTTCCAGGTTTCATTTGAAGCTTTATTGGAATGTACAAAGTGGGTGGTCCTAGATTGTTGAAGGCAGTATAAGTTTTGTTTCTTTTGGATCTTAAAGTAGAGTTTGGTCAAAGATATCAAGAGGCAATATGATTGGAGGGAAAACTGAAGCCCTTCAAAAATTGTGTCACCCACCCAAAACACAATATGATATTTACTCTTTAGACTTAGAACTGCATATTTGGTTTTAAGCTTAATCTGTCCATTTATCCTATATCCTTAAAAGACTTTATTAAAATTCTTAAGATGCTTAATGTTAAACTAGAAACAATTTCTAAAATACTAGAAATAGTTTGTAAAGTTCAGGCTACAAAAGGTTAAACCCCTGAGGGAGATGTGACCCTGCAATGAGAAAGAGAGTGAACCAGACTATCCCTGAAGAATAGGGTATAAGAACCTCAAACCTTGGTGTTACTGGTTTATTTCCAAAAAGCATAAACATTACCCCAGAGAAATAATCATACTGTTCTATAAGTCCCTAAAATTATTGGTTCAGGCTAAGTGCAGATCTATTGCAGGGGTAGTAGACTGAGCTTCATGCCCAAGTCCCATTCTGTGGTTCCTTCGAGTGTGGATCTAATGCTATCGTGAAGAGCCTTGCCAGTGGTATTCTGTAACTCACAGACATGGAAACAGAAAGGGCACCAGATCCAGATAAAAGAGTAAAAGAATCTAAGGGGAGTGAGTACAGGCTTTAAGTAGTGCCAAAACATGCCTCTGATTTAATTCTTCAGCTGCTCAGTGTGTTACGTATCTGCTGTTCTATAGATATCAGACATTTTCCTGTTTTCAGTGTTTTCCCTTTCTTTAGAGATAGAGGAGAATGAAATATTTCTTACTGTACTTACTGCAATCAATTTGCCAGTAAGTACAGATCTTAGAATAAAACCATGTTGACCTTCTCATAAAAGAAGGTATTTTCAGTTTTTTGCTTATAGCTTGGAAGTACACATCATTTTTCATACTCATACCCCTAGTAATTTGTCATGTATCAGGACATTTCATTATCAGTGATATTTTACTATCTATCTCTTTGCATCCAAGTGCTTATTTCTAACATTGATACAATTATCTTTAACCAGTCAATAAGAGAACATCCCAAGATGTTGTAGTTAAGTATGTGTCCTGTGGTATGAGACAGCTTGGTTTGAATGGGCAAGTTACTTAATTCTCTCTAAATCCTTGAAAATAAGGATCATGCTTGGACCCACCACACAAGGTTGGGATGAGGATTAAATTCATTCCTATATTCAAAAATATTTATGGAACCCTTCCTATGATAATTGCAATGAAGGAAATTAAGTGTGAGAGTCTGGGATGGAGAATGAAAGGGTATTGCTTCAGATATGGTTGTCAGAGATAGCTGCTCTGGGAAGGTTTTATTTGGCAGAGATCTGAATGATGGAAGGCAACAAGTCATGAAAATACTGAGGGAGAGAAAATTCTAGGCAGAAAAAAGGAGTGAGTATAAAGATGATGAAATGGTAATATTATTGACATGTTAGAGAAATTGGGTGAATTTTGATACCATTAATGAGATGATGACTTGCTTATCACAGTGTCTGAGGCCTAGAAAGTCTTCCATATATGTTATTAATTTTCCTTAGTATCTGAGACACAGGAACAGAAATATTTTCATTGTTTTAAAATTTTTTTTTCACCTTTTTATTTTGAAATACTTTCAAACTTACAAGACAGTTATAAAAATAATACAGGAATTCCAGGAATATGTAAGATTAGAGAGCACAGGGCTCACTCTTCTCCCAGAAAAATAGCTAGAGGACAGGCAGAAACTGTTCAGAAAACTGTTATAGGGCTTAGGACACCAGGGGAAGGCTGAACATCACCCAGAAGAGAGAGGGGCAAAGAAAAGGAGACTTGGCAGGGAAGATCCATGAATAAAGCTGCAGCGGCTGGTGCCCAAACCCTCACCCTCAGAGAAGACAGCAGTGGGACCTACAGCCCCTGGCCAGTGGCTAGGTACTGAGGGGGTCACAGTGGTCCCTTTCCCCAGGATAAGGGAATGGGAGGGTCATAACCTATGACCCATCTGGCTTTTAGCCAGCTAATTTGATCTGCTGTGTCCCATGAGTCGTGACCTTCCAGGCCAGGTAAGGCCTGTATTCCCTGGGAGCCAGCAGGGAACTAAAGATAACCTGCCTTCTCAAACACTCTCCCTCCTGACCTGGATTGGTTGCTGAAGTGCAGAGGGGAGAAGAAATTTATATCCTTCCTGGGAAAAGGGAGGTACACCAGTCTATGTTGGAGAGCAGTTTTGAGCAAGTTTGAATTGCAAGACTTGGCTTTGAATAGCCTTCCCTGGGGAGAATTCTCCTGGACATTGTGTCTGTACCACCTGCCCAGTCAGGGTTCCAGTGAACATATTCCCCCTTAGCCCTTGAGCAGAGAGGATTGCTGAAGAGCACCTCTGCTGGCAGGCCAGAAAAGTGCATGCAAGGAGGGGAAAAGTAAATAAATAGAAGAGGCATTTTAGTGCCTTTACTGCTCCCCCTACTAAGGCCTTTAGAAACTGGTCTGCATTATAAGACTGGGTCCATGGCCCTGGCTTAAGCAGTTAAACAGAGGCAATCCTAAAAGACTTAGAACAAGTTGAAGCAAGAATCAGAGAACAGGAGTAACACAGAGTCACTCAACACTAAATAATAAAACAAGAGAGAAACTGACCATCAGCATAAAACTGACCACCTGCAAAATCACATGCCTAGACATAAGCAAAAAATTACAAGCCATATTAAGAAAAAGGAAGATATGGCTTAGGCAAAGGAAAAAATCAAATCTCCAGACAAGACATAGGAGTTGAAACAAC
>JAQZBX010017669.1:0-35353 GCA_029593785.1 Cabassous unicinctus | reverse complement strand
AATAATCCCTCTGTGCCAGGGAGGCTCATCATCAGGAGTCATGGCCCACTCCTGGGGGAAGGTAATGCATTTAGAGCCTGCAACTGCAAGCAATATGATCTCATCTGTCTGCCCCATGGGATCTAAGCCCCCTCTCAATTAAAGGCAGAGTGGGCATCACTATCCCAGAATCCTCAGGATTGGGGAATTAACGATGGACTAGAGTAGGCTTACTGTTATTCTACATAGACTTATTGTTATTCTAGCAATGGAAGGACTTTCATCATTGATGTGGAGGTAAAGTTCTGAGGGGAGGGAGAGGGAAAAACAGATAAAATATAGGGGCATTTTGGGGACATTGGAATTTTCCTGAATGACATTGAAATGATGGATACTGGTCATTATATATTTTGTCATAACTTACAAAATTGTGTGAGACAGAGTGTAAACTATAATGTAAACTATAATCTATGCTTAATGGCAATGCTTAAATATGTCTTCATCAATTGTAACAAATGTACCACACTAATGAAGGATGTTATTAATGTGGGAAAGTGTTGGAGAGGTAGGGAGTTGGGCATATGGGAATCTGCTATATTTTTTATGTAATCTAAAGTATTTTTTAAAAATTAGAAAAGTATTAAAACATGCACACACAAATCAATTGAGCATAGACGTGAGGGCCTATTTCTGAACTCTCAATCCAACCCTATTGAACTATGTCTATATTTATGCCAATACCATGCTGTTTTGAACACTGTAGATTTATAATCTGTTTAGTCAGAAAGTGTCAGTGCACCAACTTTGTTCTTCTTTTTCAAGGTATTTTTTACTATTTGGGGTCCCTTTTATTTCCAAATAAATTTTCAAATTGACTTTTCCATTTTGGTAATTAGGCTGTTAGATTTTTTATTGTGTCTGCATTGAACCTGTAAATCAATTTGGGTAGAATTGAGATCTTAACGATATTTAGTCTTCCAAGTCCTTTTGTTTGTTTATTTCTTCTTTAATTTCTTTTTGCAACATTTTGTATTTTCTGAGTACATATACTTTATATTCCTGGTTAAATTTATTCCTATATATTTTATTCTTTTATTTGTTATTGTAAATGGGAGCTGATTCTTAATTTCCACCTCAGATTGTTCATTTCTAATGTATAGAAACACAACAGGTTTTTCCATGTTGATCTTATATCCTGCCACTTTGCTGAACTTGTTTATTAGCTCAAATCATTTCAGTGTTGATTCTTCAAGGTTTTCTAAATATAGGATCATATCATCTGCAAATATAGAAAGTTTTACTTCTTTCTTTCCAGTTTGAATTCCTTTTATTTATTTATTTTCTTGCCTAATTACTCTAGCTTGAAATTCTAGTGCAATGTTTAATATCATTGCTGGAAGTGGGCATCATTTCTTGCTCCCGATCTTAGAGGGAAAGCTGAAGATGTTGCCTGACATTTGTTTATATATGCCTGGTATCATGTTAAGGAAGTTTCCTTCTGTGCCTATCTTTGGAAGTGTTTTCATCAAGAATGCATTTTATCAGATACCATTTCTGCATCAATATAGATGATCATGAGATTTTTCTCCTTCAATTTGTTTATGTGGTATATTATGTTAATTGATTTTCTTGTGTTGAATCACCCATGCATACCTGGGATAAAAACCCACTGATCATATTATATGATTCTTTTCAAGTGCTGTTGATTAGGTTTGTAAGTATTTTGTTGAGGACTTTTGCATCTATATTCATGAGAGATATTGGTCTGTAATTTTCTTTTCTTGTATTATTGTTTTCTGGTTACGGTATTAGGATGATGTAGGCTTCATAGAATAAGTTAGGTAGTGTTCCCTCATCTTCACTTTGTTGGAAGAGTTTGAGCATTATGGTATTAATCCTTCTTGATATGACTGTTATTGATTTCAGCTTCATTCTATTATGATCAAAGTGATTAATATAATTTCGATCATTTTAAATTTATTGAGACCTGTATTGTGACCCAATACATGATTTATCTTAGAGAGAAATCCATGAGCATTTGAGTAGAATGCATATACCGTTTTTTTGGGGTGCAATGTTTTATATATATATATCTGTTAGGTCTAGTTTATTTATCATATTATTCAAGCTTTCTGTTGGCTTATTGATCCTCACTCTAGGTGTTCTACCCAATGCTGATAGTGATGTTTTGAATCCTCAACTATTGTAGAGACATTACTTTCACCCTTCAGTTTTATCAGTGTGTATTAGTCAGCCAAAGGAGTGCTGATGCAAAGTACCAGAAATCTGTTGGCATTTATAAGGGTATTTATTTGGAGTAGAAGCTTGCAGTTAAAAGGCCATAAAGCAGACATTACTTCCCTCACCAAAGTCTGTTGCCATGTGCTGGAGCAAGATGGCTGTCGGTCTCTGTGAGGGTTCAATCTCCCTCTTCCTCTTAAGGCTCTATGGTCCAGCTCCTTCAGGTTTTGTCTCTCTACCTGGGACTCAATTCCTTCCAGGCCAGCTGCTCTATTCTCTCCACAAGATCAGCTGTAGACTATCAGGATCTCTTTCTTCCCGGGGCCTCTGCCATGTCTATGGAGCCATCTCTATTTCTCTGTGCTCTTCTCCTGTGTGTTTACTTCCTGGGATTCCAGCATAAAAAAAACCCAACCAATTCCTCTGCTGTGTGGTTTTCTCTGTGAGTCACTGCCCAACAAGATGTCCCACTGACATGGCCCAATCAAAGCTGTAATCACAGCTCAATCAAGTAAAAGTGAAACCTCTGAATCAAATACAATCTAATACACCCAGAGGAACAGACTAATTTACAAACACAATCTACCATCTATTTTTGGAATTTGTAAACAATATCAAACTGCCTCACAGTGCTTGCCTCATGTATTTTGGAGCACCATGGTAAGGTGCATAAATATTTATTATTGCTATTTCTTCATGGTGAATGGCCTCTTTTATTAAAATATAATGTCTTTCTTTGTCTCTTATAACAGATTTGCATTAAAATCTATTTTGTCTAATATTAATGTAGCTACTCCACCTCTTTTTTAGTTACAGTTTGCATGGAATACCTTTATCCAAGCTTTCATTTTCAGCCTATTTTTGTCTTTGCATGTACAATGATTTTCTTTTAGTCAGCATATAGATGACTCATATTTTTTTTAATCTATTATGCCAGACTCTGTCTTTTGATTGGGGAGTTCAATCCATTAACATTCTGTTACTACTGTAAAGGCTATATTAACTTTGACAATTTTTTCCTGTATCCTATCTTGCTATTGTCTTCCTTTTTACACTTTTGCTTGCCCTGACAAATAATCTTCATTTCTACACTGTTCTCCATGCCTCTCTCTCCTGTCTTTTCTTTTCAGGCTGCTGAAATCCCTTTAATATTTCTTGTGAAGCCGGTCCCCAATGACACACTCTCCCAGTTTATGCTTATCTATGAAAACTTTAAATTCAGCCCTATTTTTGAAGGACAGTGTCACCTGTTAAAAATTCTTGGCTGCTAGTTTTTATTTTATTCTTGCAGAATCATAAATATATCATATCAATTCCCTCTTGGCTCCATGGCTTCTGAAGAGAAATCAGCACTTTGTTTTATTGAGAATGTTATTTATATGTGATGAATTGTTTTTCTCTTGGTGCTTTCAGAATTCTTTCTTAAACTTTGGCATTTCAATTTAAATAGTATGATGTCTCAGTTTAGGTCTATTTGAATTTATTCTGTTTGGAGTACAAGCATGTGTACTTCTTGGATATTAATATTTATGTCTTTCATAAGGGTTCTTAAATATTTGGCTATTAATTTTTCATATATTCTTTCTGCCAATTTTCCATTCTCTTCTACTTCTGGGACACCCATAACTCATATTTTTATCCATTTTATACTGTAATTCAACACCCTGATAACCTGTTCAAGTTTTTCTGTATTTTCTCCATATCTTCTGTCTCTTCAAGTTCTGAAGCTCTATCTCCTAATTCACTTGTCCACTCTTCTGCCATTTCAAATCAACTGCTTTATGCCTCTGATATATTTTTAATCTTATCCATGTGTCTTTCATTCTCATAAGATCTGTGACTTTTCTTTGCAAGCTTTCAAATTCTTCTTTATGCTCAACTAGTGTCTTCTTAATATCCTTTACCTATTTAGCCGTATTTTCCTTCAACTCCTGAAATGATTTAAGAGATTTGTGTGAACATAATTGATTAGTGCTTTTAAATATTGTTTTTCATCAGAATTTTTAATTTGTTCCTTTGGCTGGAACTGCTCTTCCTATTTCTCAGTATGGCTTGTAATTTTTTGCTGATGTCTAAGCATCTGATTATGTTGGTGAGTTTACTCTGATGGTCAATTTTTCTCCCTTGCCTAGGATTTTACTGTTCAGGAGTCTTCTTTATTTTTGATTCAAGTTATTCCAAATCTTTAAAATTGCCCAATTCTTTTTCAGGACATTGGAATTGTCCTGCATGACTCAGCAGTGATGAATACAGGCCACTGTATATTTTGTCATAATCTTCACAATTGTGCAGGGCAGAGTGTAACCTGTAATGTAAACTGTAATCAATGGTTAGTAGCAATGCTTCAATATGTATTCATCAATTGTAACAAATATACCACACTAATGAGGGATGTTGTTGATATAGGAAAGTTTGGGAGGGGGAGGGCTTGGGGCATATATGAATCCCCTATATTTTTTATGTAACATTTATGTAATCTAAAGCTTCTTTAAAAAAATTAAAATAAAAAATAATTGCCCTGCTTAAGTTATCAAAACAAGGTCAGGAGCCCACCTACAGTTTGCAGACCTGATCCTAGGGGACTGGAGCCCTGTATAAAGCTGCTGAAGTTGAAGCACACTCAGCCTTCTGCTGTACACCCACTCTTCCCAGGGAGGATAATTTCTGCTCCTTTCTCAGTCAGCAGCAATCAGCCACAGGTTTTACCAAAACTGTTTACACTGAGGGTGGGGTGAGTGACTCACAGTTTTAATTTTGGCTTTTTAGCCCTCTGTCTTACTCCTTCCTGGACAATGTGCACGGGACTCCCCTGGTCTTCAGATCCCCAAAGCAGCTCCTTTAGACAGCTTCTGCCTTTTCTCCTTAGTTTTTATGAGAGGTTTGCCCTGCCAACCTACTCTGATGCCAACTTCATGGAACTTGGAATTCATTCTTTAATTTTCTTACTCCTTCCTGAGAAGAAATAGTACAGCTGTTATAACAGAGCATATCTGATACACTAGCCCTGTGTTTCTCAAAGTATAGATTCAAGTCCAGTAGCACTAATGTCACTTGGGACTTGTTAGAAATCCAAATTCTCAGGCCCAGTACAGAGTACTGAATCAGAATTTCAGGGGGTGGGGCCTAGAACTCTGTATTTTTAAAAGCTTCTCCAGGTGAAGTTAATGTAGTCTAAAGTTTTAGAACAAGTATTTTAGCAACACTTGAACCAAAGTCAGTTGTTTCAACTCAGTAGCACTGCCAAGGTGGCTAGTTTATGCATGCACTCTTTTTTTTTTATTTTTAAAGATGTTTAGATTACATAAATGTTACACAAAAATTACAGGGACTCCATGTTCCCCACCTTCGATACCTCCCATAACATCCCACATAAACATCTTTCATTAGTGTGGCACATCACCTGCAATGGATATACACATCCTGGGGCTTTGCCACTAAGCATGGAGCATAGTTCACATTGTAGACCCCACTCTCTCCCACACAGTTCTGCATGCTATATGCTGATGTAAAATGCCCTATATCTGTCATTGTAATGTTACTCAGGATAATTCCCAAGTCCTGAAAAAGCACCTGTATTACAACTGCTTTTCCCTTCCCTGCCCCAAAAGCGTCAGTTTTATTGATACATATTAGTAAAGCATTCAGTCCATCCAATGTATACAGTCAGTGGTATTTGGCATGATCACATAGTAGTATATTTATCAACTCAATCATTATTTGAGCATTTTCATTATTTCAAAAATAATAAAAAACAAACAAAAAATTCATCACCTCTCAATCTCTCTATGCTTCCCATGCTGTACCTAGCTGTTATTTCTGGCTATTCTTAAATATTTATTTATTTTAAAGCAGTTTTATTGAAATACATTCACTTACCATACAATCTATCTTAAGTGTATAATCACTGGGTCTTAATATAATCACAAAGTTGTGCCTTGATCACCAAAAAAGTTTTAGAACAATTTCATTACTCCAAAAAGATAAACTCCACACCCCATGGCAATCACCTCACAATCCCTCTATCATTCCACAGCCCTAGATGACTACTAATCTAATTTCATATTTATAAATTGATTTATATTTATATATATTAAATAGATGGAATCCTACAATTTTGAGTTTATTTTTGTATATGGTGTGATATAAAGGTCTAAATATTTTTTACTCATGGTGGTCCAGTTTTCCCGGCACCATTTGCTGAGGAGACAATTCTTTCCAGATTGAGAAGTCTTTCCCACCTTGTCAATTATTGGTTGGCCAGAAATATAAGGGTTGAATTCTGAGACCTCAATTCTATGCCATTGTTCTATATGTCTGTCATTGTGACATTACTGTGCTGTTTCGATTACAGTGGCATTGTTATAACTTTTAAGATTGGGAAGTTTGAATCCTCCGACTTCAGTCTTCTTTTTCAAGGTGTCTTTAGCTACTCAGGGCCCATTACATATCCTTATAAATTTTTTTATTTGCTTTTCCATTTCTGCAAAGAAACTTTTCTGAATTTTAATTGGGAATGCACTGAATCTACAAATTGCTTTGGGTAGTTTCGGCATCAGGATGATAACCAACCCATAAACATGTGGTATCCTTCCATTTACTGAATCTTTTAAAAGTTCCTTTAGCAATGTTTGGTAGTATTCTGTTTAGAAGTCCTTTATATTCTTGGTTAAATTTATTCTTTCTTTTTGATTTTTAAATTTGTCACTGTGAATGGATTTTTTTCTTTACTTCTTCCAATTGTTCATTTTTTGTGTATAGATGAACTGCTGATTTTTGGATTTTATCTTACTGCCTGCCAATCTGCTGAATTCATTTATTAGTTCTAGGAAATTTGTTGTAGATTTTTCAGTATTTTCTTGTATATAGGATATCATCTGCAAATAGGGAATGGTTTTTTCGTTTTGTTTTGTTTTGCTTTTAATTTTTTTATTTTTTAAAATACTTAGATTACATAAATGTTACACAAAAAATATAGGGATTCCCATATGCCCCAACTCCCACACCTCCCACAACCTCCCACATAAACATCCTTCATTAGTGTGGCACATTCATTGCAATTGAAAAACACATCCTGGGGTTTTGCCATTAAGCATGGACCATAGTTCACATTATAGACCACACTCTCTCCCACACAGATCTGCATGTTATATGATGGTATAAAATGGCCTGTATCTGTCATTGCAATGTCACTCTGGACAGTTTCCAGGTCCCAAAAAAGCACCTGTATTACAACTGCTTTTCCCTCTTCCTGACCCCAGAGCCTCCAGTGACCACTGGCTCCACATCAATGTTGTAATTTCTTCCATTGCTTGAATCACAATATGTCTATAGTAGAATACAAGTAAGTCTACTCTAGTCCATAGCTCTTCCCCACATCCTGAGGCATCTGGGATGATGATATCCACTCCACCTCTAATTGAGAGGGGGCTTATATCCCATGGAGAAGATGGATAGGATTATCCTGCCTGCAGCTGCAGACTATCTCCATTCCCTGGGACAGCTGTTGTCCATCATCATTTGCCTGCCAGTTGTCCTGGGTAAGTCCAATGAACTGTAGAGGACGAGTTGCTGCTCCACCAAGGTTCCGGGCCCAGCTGGCACATGGATGCCCAAAGACTCAAGTCTCTGGACGTACACCTACAAACTCCAGCACAAGTATAGGTTTGAATAGAAGGGACAAATCAGCCATTTGCAGGGAAGACATAGTTGAGTCCAATTCTGTCACTCTCAGGAGCACAAACTCCAAAGAAGGGCCCACTGGAAAGGCACCAATCTCTGGAGCTATCCACCCTGACATAGGACCTGGGTGTCTCCAGAGCCCTCAGGAGCCCCAGTATTTAGGCTGATATCCACTTTGGAATTCTATGAGATCCTACTGAGATGTCCATAAGCATTACCTCTGGATGAACCTCCCGACTCATTTTGAAGTTGCTTAGCCATATAAACTCATTTGTCTCTGCCTCCCCCCGCCCCTTTTAATCAAGGTCTTTTTCCAGTCTCATTGCCAGTTGGCACTTAGTAGCAATCCCTCGGTGCCAGGGAGGCTCATCCCCGGGAGTCAAGTCTCATGCTGTGAGGAAGGTAATGCATTCGTATGCTGAGTTTGGCTTAGATAGAGGCCACATTTGAGCAACAAGGAGGCTCTCAGGAGGCACTTAAAACCTCTCTTTCCCAAATGAAGACGCACTGTTATTATAGCCACATCAACTATATATAGAAAGGGGCTTTACAGAGCATTTTAGAGGTTATCTTGACATAAACAATATTGCTCTGATGATAAAAATAGCTTCAAATAAAAAAAATGAATAAAACTTAAATTCCTATCTTATAAATTATTAATTCTTATGGGAAGTAAAATATAATGTGAAGTCATTTTCAAAAAAATGAATAAAACTTAAATTCCTATCTTATAAATTATTAATTCTTATGGGAAGTAAAATATAATGTGAAGTCATTTTCAACTAAATTTTATACTCTTTTAAAAGGCTCTTATGTTTCATATATGTATTAAAACTGCTGTGGTGGTGATATATATATATATATATATACCATATTTGATATACACATCTTCTGAAATTCCACTGTCAGAAAATACATATTTTTAACCTCATCTATTGTGTTTTTCAGTCCCAACAAGTTTCTTAATATCATTTATCTCTTTATCCTTTTTCTACAACTCCTTGAATTGATTTAAGAGATTTTTGTGATTATCATTGATCAGTTGTCTTAAATATTATATCTAATAAGAATTTTTGGTTTCTTCCTTTAGCTAAGCCATCTTTCCCTCTTAATATGGCTTGTAATTTTTTGTTGATATCTAGCCATCTGATTATGTCTGTGAATTCACTCTGATAATCAATTCTCTGTCTTGTTTTGTGTTTTTGTTTCACAGCATGTCTTTGATTTTTGATTCAATTTTTTTCTGTCTTTAACTTTGCCCAGCTTAAGTTATCAAAATTGGGCCAAGGACCCACTAATGAGACAAAGATCAGATTCAAGGGTTCTTGAACATGAGAGTTTCCAAAAAGCTTTTTTTTTCCTGTGTTTTCCCACGCCTGCCAGCAGATAGCACTCTTTGGCAAATTTTCCAGGGAGGTGTCTCAACCTTCAGTTGCCCATGATTCTGGCTATCAGAGCAGGGATTCAAAGAAGGCTTTGCTGGCCAAACTCACAGAAGGGAACCCACTCTCTACTCTGTGCTGTACTTTCCATTTTCTCAGGGAGGGAACTTTTCTCATTTTGTTGCAGTAAGCCATGAGTTTTACCCAGGCTAATTGCCTTGATAGTAGGGTATGGGTTTTCATTTTGGCTTCTTCATCTCTCTGTCCCTTTCTCTTATGGTTAATGCACAATGATCTCCTTGTGTGCAGATCCCCAAAGCAGCTCCCTTGGACAGCTTTTTGCTCTTCCTCCATTGTTCTTGTAAGAAAGGTATGCCCTGCCTACCTACTCCAATGCCATCCTCCCAGAAGTCTGCTTTAAACTGAGCAGTTCACTTTTTTTTTTTTCCAGGGCAGAGCACGAACACAGTCTTCCACTACCACAAATTATGCAGTCAAGTTTCCCACATTTGGGGAAATCACAAGGGTCAGCACATTCGGAGTGCAATGGATCAGCCTCACCCTGGGAAAACCACCTTCGTGATCATGGTATCTCTCAGCCAGGTAAGTATGAGCAGTTCACTTTTAATAGACCCAAACAATATCTGAAGCCTGGTGTGTGGGGCACTTTTAAGAAAGGCAGGATTAGGATAAATATCATAGTAGGTAGCTCCAAAGGTGGAAAGCAGGAGGATACTCAGCGCTACCATACTCAGTGCTACCATAAGAAAGAAAGAGTAGGGAAATATATCAAAGCTGAAGATTAATTTAACTTGAAAATAGAAATAGATATGAAAATAAACTATATTTATACTCAAATTTTGTCTAGAAATGACCTTCTTGGGATCATTCTAATGAATCTTAGCAAGTTAAATTCTATAAGGATCATAAAAAAGAGAAAAACAGACTTAGGAATTTTTATCTGGCCTTTTAACAAACACTCAAAGAACTGATCTGTCCAAACTAGCACAACTTGCTGAGTTTTTTTTTTTTTTTTTCCAGGAGAATGAGAAAAGGGAAACTCTACTACTCATTTTTTCATGTTAGTGACACCTTGATAACAAAAATATAAAAATCTTATAAAACTATTCAGAAACAAATGAATGAACTAGAAATTAAATGCAAAAATCTTAACTTGTAAAAGATAACTATTAAATAAAACCTAGAGCAAACTTTAACTCAATGCATAAAAATATTAAGAAGTATTTCTTTTAGTCATTAACAGCAAATACATGTCTGAGTACAACTTACTCTATTAAACATTACATTAGCTACCTATATGAAGTTTTAGGATAAGAAAATAAAACAAACAAACTAAAATACAAGAAATACCATTTATATGTGTAGCAAAAATATGAATTATCTGATATAAATATAATAAAATTTATGCATGATCTTATTCAGAAATATCAAAGATCTTTTGAAAGATATTTAAAAAGACCTAAATGTTGTGATATACTATGCTTATAGAGAAAGTTGCAGTTAATACCCCCATATCCTTGTGCAGATTTAATGCAATTCCAACTAAACCCATAAATAAGACTTTCATGAAACTTGACAAACTGATTCTGTAATTTATATTTAAGACCAAAAGTTAAAAAAATAGCCATGAAATTCTGGGGAAAAAACATATAAGGGACATTGGGATATTCTTTCACTTCCAGCAGTAGTATAAATAGGTATAAGTACTTAGGAAATCAGTTTTTCTTTTAAATATATTAGAAAATGCCATATCCAATGATCTAGGAATTCCATTTATAGTGTATACTGTGGAAAAACTTTCATGTTTAATCAGAGATATTCAAAATTGCCCCTAATAACATTGCTTGTATTAAAATAAAAGATGGACACCCAATTCTACATCAATAATAAAATGGATAAGTATTTTGGTATTTATAAATCCAAGAGAATCTCACATAGTAGTGGATATCAGAGAATGAAATGAATCTCAAAATATCAATATAGAGTTACAAACAAATCATGAAAGTCTGTTTCTATTATTCCATTTATATAAAACTCAAAGCCCATGAAAAGCAAAAGGATATATTACTTGTAGATATATGCATATGGAAGACATCAGCTAAGAATGATGTTAAACTCATCTTAATGTAGATCTTATTGTAGCATTTCAAGTACTTTAGAATTTTATATTTCACCTCAAAGAAAACTTGTGGGGAGCAATCTAGGGAATGCATGCAGATTTCACTAAAAATTCTTCTCTTATTTTTTATGTTGCCCCATGCTTAGCATTGTCATCTATGTTCAAGTTCAGGACATATTTATTGAAGCTCAGACATCAAGACCACATTTCAGGCAGTAAAAACGGATGGGAAAGGTAAAGGACAAATGGAAAAGGGCTCTTTGGGGAGTCCCACCCAATGAGCTTCATTTAGATCATTCATCTCAGTGGTCACCTTTATCTTCATGGGAAGCTAAGAAATGCATAACTTCAGCTGTATTAATTAATGAATGAATTATTAATATAATAATTATATTATTGCCACCTTTAATAACACCTGGGCTCTGGACCAAGGAAAAAGGAACATAGGATAAGGGAAAAGTAACTATCAATCTTAACCTCTTGTAGTAAAACAGCAAAGAAAAGCAACAGGGAGATGCACATACAAAAAATAAAGGTTATTTTTGGAAACTAAGGAAAGTGATACTTAGCACTTGAAGTACATATGGTTTTATAAATACATTGATATGTGTGTGTGTGTGTGTGTGTGTGTGTGTATGTCTTAACCTTGTCGGTGGGTGCATGGATGATCATTGTTCATTTTGTTACTTTTAAACTATGATGTTTACCTATATTCTTCTCCACTTTTATAGAGAATTAAAAATAAAGTAAAATACATGAAAAACATTTCTCAATTGATCTTTCAATTACAAAGCAGGTAATAAAAATTATGAGAATCTTCTTTTTAATGGCTGCTGAAAACTGTGCTATACTTGAAATCTGACTATCTTTTAGGAACAGGGCCTAAGTATGTACACATGACCATGATGCACTTAGAAGCAAGAGTGACATTGCCAGTTTTTGATGGATAAGTTAATTTCCTTACATGAAAAGATAACTCATTTATCTTTTATTACAGATATAAATATGTTGTATATCCATAGATTATCTGTTTTAATTTTTAGAAGAAGCAAGGTAGCTTGTTCAGTCTTAACAGAAAATTATTTTGTTGATTTTCTGCAAAAGAAACTAACTTCAAATTTTCTCCCATTGCTCTCTGCATTTATTCAAAGGGTAGAGAAGAAATGATAGCTAGACAGCTATTAATGTTTATGAAGCACTTGTTGTGTTCCAGGCACTGTGTTAGGTACTTAACATTTGAATAGGTCCCTTTCTTGGTTACCGCATCTTGTGCAACAGTGTTCTATAATATTACTCAGGGTGAATTAAAGGCATAGGCTTTTAGTGGTATCAAAAGAAGAGAACTTTCAAGGTCACAATACCACTATTGTGCCCAGAGGGAGGGGTGCTGGAACCAGTGTACCCCATTTTATATGTGTTGTGTGTATGTATTCACTAGTGGTACCCACTCTCTCTCTACCTAATTTTCTATCTTCTTACAGGCAAACGTGATAAAGCATACCTGTCAGAGGAGAGGAAATTAGATTTCTGGGACACAGGTAATCTGGATTTCAGTACTATAGATTTAGAAGAGTTTGGCAAGAAAATCAACTGCCAAGTACATTTGGATCTTGGAGCACAAGGGAAGTTAAGGTTAGGCACAAAATCCCCTTCCAGGAAAAGACGTCTTTAGTACATTGAAAACTAACGTTAAGAGAAGTTTCTCTATATAGTGCTCAGAATGAACTCTGAGTCCTTTTCAGACAAATTTTCCCCTCACATCCCTTTACCTTTACATATCTAATTGTATTTAATTTGCATAGCAAACATATTCTTATATTAAAAACTTTGCATTATAAATGAATAACCTGAGCTCAGAGATGTTAACATGTCCAAAGTCACACATGTAGCAGGTTTCAGAATTTCCAGTGCCTAGTGCACAGTGCTTTTCTACCATGCTATATTTTCTCTTAATCTGAATATAGAGGAAACTTCAGAGCCCCACCAAATTCTATTTACCCTAATATATTTTCATTTGCTTCTAGACCTCAAGCATATCATTTGTTTCCAGACTTTCAGAGCTGCACTCCTGCATACACATGCACATGCACATATACCTATATATAAATGTGTATGAATCTAAAATTACATATATATTTGTGTATGTTGTAATTCTTTTATTTTAAGTTGGGCAAAGTGACAGTTTTACCGGAAAATACATTAAAGTAAACATTGAAATCAGCAATAGCAGTCATATCAGAAAGGACGAAGAAATACTGGGTGTTAACCAGCATGATATGATTTTTAAAATCTAAATACCACAGGTAAGCCAATAAAAGCTACACTGTAATTTATTTGCATTTTTAAAATATCTGTTTATTGACCCTCACAATAAATTAATAGCATAAGAGTAAAGAAATTCAGATCTTGGTTATGCAAAAGTCAAGTAGGAGGAGCAAACTGAAAAAATTGCAGTCAAGACTTTTGTTGCATTGTTGGAAGAAATAGAATCTGTAGAGATGATTTGATTAAGTTTATCAGTGCTTTAGAAAGTGAAATAGCATGGAACTATTTGACCAAGTTGGTTAATACTTTGTTAATCAGGTTAGGGTTAAAGTTTAGTTCTCTCTTGAGAACAGTTAGCTTCACTCTGTTTCACCACATTGAATTGTGCTGGTAAACCCCATTAGTCACGTTGGAAATATATGACTTTGTTTAGATAGAAACTGTGATGCTAGAGTAGGTATGAATCAAATTTTTGCTACAATGAATAAATTGAATTATATATCCTGTGTAGAGTCTAGTTATTGGTGCTCTCTTTTTATGTAAAAAAACATGCTTAACAACAGAAATAGATGTAAAGTAAGAAAAAATATTTTCATTTTCTCATGGTTGATGTCACAGAAATATAAAAGAAAATATCAAGTGGAGAACACTTAAATTTGCACTTCAATGGAACTACTAAATCATTGCATATATATTCTACATTACGCAAAAAATAAATTTATGTAAAATTAAGTAAAACATTTTTGTAATCACAGTTCATATACTTCTGGGTTAACTGCATAGGGACTTTAATTTCTTCAAGAATATGAGTATTCAGGTGTTTAAGGAAAGATGTTCTGCAGAAGGACAAATGACACAAGCAAACTTTTGTTTCTTGTCTTCTGTCTTTATTAAACAATCCCACGTGAATTAAGTGTAATAATACTATTTAAAACCTGTAGCCTGAATCTGTTACTAAAAAATAATTGACTAGTGAATGAGATAGCACAACAATGCAATTGTTACTCCCTCAATATTTTGTACCTTCCTGGAAATTTTTATATCCCACCAATTTTAAACTTTGATGCCAAAGAAATATGCCTCTTAACTAAATTAGAGTTTAGAGTTTAGTTTAATTTAGCTTAGTTTTGTTTTTCTTATCAAATATGTCCTCATATCCTAGAAGAAGCCTTTTTTTTCTATGGTATGGATGCTTTTATGGAGTGCTAAGTCTCCAAATCTTACAAAATTCTTAGTTGTCCTTTGAGAGAAATAATTTATAACATGAGCTGGTGAGTAAATCTGAACTGAACAAGTATAAATTTGGGGTGGACTTCAGTTAACAGGGTCTTGGTTGGCCAATGCTGAGTTGAATGCTTCAGGTCAAACTAAAGTCTGGAAGAGAACATTGTGGCTTTTATTATCCAATGATGCAATGATGATAATAGCTTATGGGAGTATGTGCTTTTTATTTATTGTTAATGAGCCAAAGCTCATTTTTTATTCATTATATATATTTATGAAATATATTGAGTGTTTTATAATGTACATTTATTCTCCTCTGGGAGACTATTGTATAATTATAAATATCATTAAAGAAATTTCAGGATAATCAATGTGTACCAGGAATGACTGTATATATATTGCAAATTAAAAGATTTTTCTACTTGAAATCTGTTTTACTTGGAATAGTGATGACTAGATATGGCATATTTTCAAATCTGTGGAACAGCTGCAATGTTGTTTGTAATTAATTAGTCAAGTTCATCTAAAGCCCTAGGCAAGTGCCTTCACAACAAAACACCTGTTGTAGTGTCTATTTTGGAAACCCCAGTTTTTCTTTTGTCAATGACATTAGCATATTTTGAGGCAGTTTTTTAGAAGTTGCAAATATTTCTTATTTACATGTGAGGGCCTTAATATCCAGAGTGGTAGAGTGGCTAAAGTGGCAGAATTTGGAATAAAATTCAGGTGCCCAGACTTTTAATACCATGTCTTTACTTTACAACTTCCTAGCAGTTGAATAGTTTTCAATATTTTCATGCTAGTCTAAGAGAGCATTTATAAATTTACCTTTAGAGATTTGTAGTGTGATTATAAGGAAACACTTATAATTTCTAACTTTTCATTATGCTGGAGTTTCAGTTCAGTATTTCAAAAAACTAAAGGAATGAAATGAGACTTCCCCCAAAGAGAAAACAAAAATAGTAAAAATGCCTGGAAAATACTTACCTGGCAGGGGAGATACCATGATCACAAAGGTGGTTTTCTCAGGGTGAGGCTTATCCATTGCACTCAGGATTTGCTGACCCCTGCGATTTCCCCAAATATGGGAAACTCGACAGCATAATTTGTGATAGTGGGAGACTGCGTTCGCACTATGCCCTGGGGAAAAAAAAGCCTGGAAAATTGCAATTTTATAAATGTGTTTTTATCAAAATTCTGACAACAAAAAAAACTTCAGAAAATTAATCTAGATAATTCATGTATTGTTTGACATGCAATACTGAAAAAGTAAAAGCAAAGACTATGGAATAATTTGTGTTAAAAACACACATACATGGTTCCTTCACTCTTAATATCTACTTAGGATGCCTGTCTTTGAAAATATATTCCATTTCCTTTCAAATAATGAATAATTTTTCTCTCCTGAAATCAGTTTATTGGTGGTTTGAACCAAAGGGTTGCAACACTTCAGGTCCTGTGAAGCAGCTGTAAAATGAAAATTAATTTCTCAGTGAACAAAAGTAATGCAGATATAACAGTGGACAACCAACTATTAAACCATATTATTTGCTTTGTGTGTTGACATATGATGCAACATTTTGTGACTCTTTAGCAGTATGCCTTTTCTTGACTCTTTATTCTTTAAGATAGGATTAAAAATGGGAGAAAATATCGAACAGCTATTTTTTTCCATGTTAGAAACAATAAAATAATACACCATGATATATTACATTTTGTTTTTAAGTCATTGCTTCACTGAAATAACTGCACTGAAGTAGCATATCTATTAAATGGTCTTGAGGAAGTAAGAGAATTAAGTAATAATTAAGAAATTACCAAGTAAGTAATTTCTAAAGAAGAAGAGCTTGTGTTTATAATCAGAATTTAGTATTTAGCATTTAGTATTTCATACCAAACATAGTATTTCATGATGCAACAACATCTTAAAAATAAACTTTTAATTTTAGAACACTTAAGATTTACAGAAAAATTGTGAATGTAGCCCAGAGTATTCCTATATACATCTTAAATAATTTCCCCTATATTAACATTTTACATTAGTATGGCACATTCATTACAATTAATAAACCAATAGTGGTACATTATTCATTGAAGTTCATAGTTTATTCAGATTTCCTTAGTTTTATCTTATATCCTTTTTCTTTTCCTGGATCCCACACAGCATACTACATTTGTCATGTCTCCATAGTCTTCCCTTGGCTGTGACTGTTTCTTTGACTTTCCTTGTTTTTGATAATCTTCCGAATATTGAGAAGTACTGGTCAGACATTTGGTAGAATGTCCCTAAATTAGCATTTATATGTTGCTTTTCAAAGATAGATTCTTGTTACATGATTTGGGAAGGAAGACCACAGATGTGAAGAGTAGCACTGCTCTTTAATACACATATATAATAGGATGGTTTATGTAACTATAATCTCTGTTATAACTCTCTCATTATGTTCAACTTCAGAATGTTTTCCTGAACTTTTGGATATGAATCCATATAGTCTTATGATTTAAATGTTTAAGATTTACTTCATGTTCTTTAAGTGTAAATGTCTACAGAAAATGTTGATAACATCTTCTTACTTTTGCTCATATAATAATCAAAAGAATATGAGTGGTAGGGTGATGTAAGTCCTGTATGATGTTAAACATGTTCGTTTTGTAAGTTCACAAATTTTGCTATATATTTATTGTTTATGTATGTTCATGTATGAATGATGTACTTTAATAAAAATTTTAAAAATAAAGAATATGAGTTAAAAACCTAACTTCCACCAAAAACTTTGGAACCTGATGCTCTAAAAATTTTATTCAACATTATGGCTATTATATCAATATATTTTTCAACCGGAGTAATTTTCCTAAGCTAGATTCTCTATGAATACATTTGATGCACCCTTATGAACAGTATATATTCACATTAGAGAATTCCATCTAAAAGAATTTTTCTCTCATCACTAGTAAAGTTTAATTTGATTAAGTTTTGAATATAATTACCATATTGTCTAATAATTTTGTATATATTTTTTGACAATGGAATTTCAGAAGGCATGTATATCAAATATAGTATGTATATCCACTACTACAGAAGTGTTACTAGATATATGAAACATAAGAGCCTTTTAAAAGAGCATAAAATTTAGTTGAAAACAACTTCACATTATATTTTAAAATGAATTAGTAATTTTTAAGGTAGGAAATCAAGTTTCATTGATTTCTTTTTTGTTTGAAGCTATTTTATCATCAGAGTAATATTGTTTAGGTCAAGATAACCTCATAAATGCTATATCAAGCCCCTCTATATATAAAGTTTATGTGTCTATAATAATAACGGTATCTTCATTTGGGAAAGAGAGGTTTTAAGAGTGCATGCATAAATTAGCCACCTTGGCAGTACTACTTAATTGAAACACCTGATGTTGTTTCAAGTGTAGCTAAAATAGTGGTTCTAAAACTTTAGACTGCATTAAATTCAACTGGAGAAATTTTTAAAAATACAGAGTTCTAGGCCCCAACCCCTGAAATTCTGATTCAGTACTCTGTACTGGACCTGAGAATTTGGATTCCTAAGAAGTCCCAAGTGACATTAGTGCTACTGCTCTTGAATCTATACTTTGAGAAACACAGGGCTAGTGTATGAGATATTATGCTCTTTTACAACAGCTGTTCTATTTCTTCTGGAGAAGGAGTAAGAAAAGTTAACTAAAGAATGAATTCCAAGTTCCAGGAATATGGCATCAGAGTAGGTTGGTAGGGCACACCTCTCTTATAAAAACCGTGGAAGAAAGGCAGAAGCTGACCAAAGCAGCTGCTTTGGGGATCTGAAGACCAGGGGAGTCCCATGCACATTGTCCTGGAGGGAATAAGACAGAGGGTGAAAGATCCAAAATTAAAACTGTGAGTTACTCACAGCCACCCTTAGGGTGAACAGCTTTGGTAAAACCTGTGACTGATTGCTGCTGACTGAGACAGGAATAGAAATTTTTTCTCCCTGGGAAGAGGGAGAATGCAGCAGAAGGTTGAGTGTGCTTTACTTTCAGCAACTTTAAACAGGGCCCCAGGAACCCTAGGAGCAGGTTTGCAACCCATTAGTGGGCTCCTGACCTTGTTTTGATAACTTAAGCAGGGTGTTTATTTTTAATTTTAATTAATTATTTTTATTTTTAAAGAAGCTTTAGATTGCATAATGTTACATAAAAAATAGAAGGGATTCCCATATGCCCCACTCCTTCCCCCTCTTAAAATTTCCCACAACAACATCCCTCATTAGTATGGTACATTTGTTAAAATTCATGAATACATATTGAAGCATTGCTACTAAGTATGGATTACAGTTTACATTATACTTTACACTCTGTCCTACACAATTTTGTATAGGACAAAATATAAAATGGCCTGTATCCATCACTGCACTGCCAGCAAGGCAACTCCAATGTCTGAAAATGAACTGGGGATTTTAATGATGTAGATTTAGAGTAAGTTGAACCAAAAGTAAAGAGGACCCTTGAATAGTAAAATCCTAGGCAAGAGAGAGAAATTGAACATCAGAGAAAACTCACCAACTTATCAGATGCTTAAACATCAGCAAAAATTACAAGCCATAATGAGAAACAAGAAGTGATGTTCTAGCCAAAGGAACAAATTAAAAATTCTGATGAGACAAAAGATTTAAAACCACTAAATCAATTATGTTCAGACAAGTCTCTTGAATCATTTCAGGAGTTGAAGGAAAATATGGCTAAACAGGTAAAAGATATTAAGAAGACACTGGGTGAGCATAAAGAAGAATTTGAAAGCTTGCAAAGAAAAGACACAGATATTATGAGAATGAAAGACAAAATGGATGAGATTAAAAATATATCAGAGGCATACAATGGTTGATTTGAAATTGGCAGAAGAGTGGACAAGTGAATTAGGAGACAGAACTTCTGAACTTGAAAAGACTGAAAAAACTTGAACAGGTTATCGGAGAGTTAAATTACAGTACAAAATGCATAAACATATGAGTTATGGGTATTGCAGAAGGAAACTAGATGGAAAATTGGCAGAAAGAATATGTGAAGAAACAAAGGCCAAAAATTTCAGAATGCTTGTGAAAGACATAAATATTATTATCCAAGAAGTACACATACTTGTACTCCAAACAGAAGAAATCCAAATAGACCTAAACTGAGACATCATACTATTTAAATTGAAAGCCAGAGATTAAGAGAAAATTTTGAAAACACCAAGAAAAAAACATTCATCACATATAAATATCACTCTCAATAAGACAAAGTGCTGATTTCTCTTCAGAAACCATGGAGCCAAGAGGGAATTGATATGATATATTTATGATTTTGTAAGAAAAAATAAAAACTGACAGCCAAGAATTTTAACAGGCAAAACTGTCCTTCAAAAATAAGGCTGAATTTAAGTTTTCACAGATAAGTATAAACTGAGAAAGTTTGTCACCCAGAGACCAACTTTACAAGAGATATTAAAGGGAGTTCAGCAGCCTGAAAGGAAAAGACAGGAGAGAGAGGTGTGGAGAACAGTGTAGAAATGAAGATTATTAGTCAGGGTAAGCAAGGGTGTGAAAAGGTAGACTATAGTAAGATATGATACAGGAAAAAATTGTCAAAGTAAGTAATGCCTTTACAATAGTAACAGAATGTTAATGGATTGAACTCCCTAATCAAAAGACACAGACTGGAATAATGGATAAAGAACATATGAGTTATCTATATGGTGTCTACAAGAAAATCAGCTTACATGCAAAGACACAAATAGGTTGAAAATGAAAGCTTTGAAAAGGTATTACATGCCAACTGTAACTAAAAAAAGAACTGGAGTAGCTACATTAATATTGGATAAAATAGATTTTAATGCAAATCTGTTATAAGAGTCAAACAAAAGCATTATATTTTAATAAAAGGGGCCATTCACCAAGAAGAAATAACGATAATAAATATTTATTCACCTTACCATGGTGTCCCAAAACACATGAGGCAAACACTGTGAAAGTTTGATATTGTTTATGAATTCCAAAAATAGGTGTTGGATTGTGTTTGTAAACTGGCATGTTCCTCTGGGCATATTAGATTGTATTGGATTCAAAGGTTTCACTTTTACTTGATTGACTTGTGATTACAGATTTGATTGGACCATGTCAGTGGGACGTCTTGGTGGGCAGGGACTCACAGAGAAAACCACACAGCAGAGGATTTGGTTGGAATTTTGATGCTGGAACCCTGGGGATTAAACACACAGGAGATGAACAGAGAGGAATAGAGATGACTCCATAGACTTGGCAAAGGCCCCGGGAAGAGAGAAATTCTGATAATCTACAGACGACCTTGTGGAGAGAACAGATCGGTTGAGTCCAGAAAGAATCGAGCCCTCGGGAGAGAGAGAAAGCTGAAGGAGCTGGGACCATGGAGCCTCAGGAGGAAGAGGGAGGGGAGGTTGAACCCTTGCAGAGACCGGCAGCCATCTTGCTCCAACATATGGTAACAGACTTTGGTGAGGGAAGTAATGTCTGCTTTATGGTCTTGTGACTGTAAGCTTCTACTCCAAATAAATACCCTTTATAAAATCCAAAAGATTTCTGGTACTTTGTTTCAGCACTCCTTTGACTGACCAATACACACTGGTAAAACCAAAGGGAGAGAGTGATGTCTCTACAATAGTTGGGGATTCAATACATCACTATCAACCTTGGGCAGAACATCTAGAGAGAGGATCAATAAGCTAACAGAGAGCTTGAATAATATGATAAATGAACTAGATCTAACAGATATTAATATAAAACACTGCACCCCAGAAAGCAGTATATACATTCTACTCAAGTGCTCATGGATTTCTCTCCAGGATAAATCATGTATTGGGTCACAATACAAGTCTCAATAAATTAAAAATGATTGAAATTATACAAAGCACTTTGATCACAACAGAATGAAGCTGAATTTAATAACAGTGAGACAATGGGAATATTAACAATTATATGGAGATTAAACAGAAATTGCAAGAGAAATCAGTAAATATCTTGAGATGAATGCAAAAGAGGACACAAAATACAAAACCTATGGGATGCAGTGAAGACAGAGAAAGAAGTTTAAAGCCCAGCATGCTTACATTAGAAAAAGAAAGAGCAAAAGTCAAAGACCTAACTGCACACATGGGAGAAAGAAAAAGAACTGTAATTTAATCACAAAGCACACAGAAGGAGAGAAACAACACATATTAGAGTAGATATAAATGAAATTGAGAGCAAAAATACATAAAATCAACAAAGTCAAAAGTTGGTTTCTTCCAGAAGATCAACAAAATCGACAAACTCTTAGACTGACAAAGAAAAAAAGAGAGAAGATGCAAGTAAATGAAAAGAAGTGAGAGCAAGGCATTACTACTGATCCCACAGAAATGTGAAAGATCATAAGATACTATTAACAGCTGTATACCAGTATATTAGACAACTTAAGGGAAATAGACAACTACCTAGAAATCCACTATCTACTCACTGGACATGAAAAGAAATAGAATACCTCAACAAACCAATTACAAGGAAAGAGATTGAAACAGTCATCAAAAACCTCCCCAAAAGAGAAGACAAAGACCAGATGGCTTCACAGGTGAATATTACCAATCATATCAGGAAGGATTAATACCAATAATGCTCAAACTCTTCCAAAAAAGTGAAGAGGGGGGAACACTACCTAACTCATTCTATGAAACCTACATCACCCTAATACCAGAATCAGATAATAATACAAGAAGAGAAAATTACAGACCAATATCTCTCATGAATATAGATGCCAAAATCCTCAACAAAATACTTGCAAACCTAATCAACAGCACATAAAAAAAAATAACTCAAGATTTCCCAACACTTATGAAAGACATAAGTAGCAATATCCAAGAAGGTTAATGCACCACAAAGAGAATATCTGAATAGTTCTACTCCAGTACACCTAATCTTCAGAATGACAAATACCAGAGATAAAGAAAGGATTCTGAAAGCAGCAAGAGAAAAAACAATACATCACATATAAATAAAGATCAGTATGAATAAGTGCTGTTTTCTCATCAGAAACCATGGAGGTGACAAGGCAGTGAAATGATGTATTTAATGTACTCAAAGAGAAAAACTGCCTGCCAAGAATTTTTTATCTGGCAAAACTTGTCTTCAAATATAAGGGTGAGTCCAAAGTTTCCATAGACAAATAAATTCTGATAGAACATGTTACCAAAAGACCATATTTACAAGAGATATTAAATGAAGTCCTGCAGCCTGAAAGGAAAACACAAGAGCAAAAGTCTAGAAGAAGAGTGTTGAAATGAAGATTATTAGTTCAGGTAATTTAAAAGTTAAAAAGACAAACAATAGTCTCATATAACAATGGAAAGCCAGTGGAATAAAATGGATGATGTAACTAAAGTCTTTACAGTAATAATATTGAATGTTAATGGATAGAACATGCCAATCAAAGGAAACACACTGGTAGTATGGATAAAACAGATATGAGCCATCTATATACTGAAAACAAGAGACACACCTAAACATAAAGACACAATCAAGTTGACAGTGACAGGTTGGAAAAAGATATTTCATGCACATAGTAATCAAAAAAGATCTGTAGTAGCGATACTAATATCACACAAAATATGTTTTAAATACAAAATGTTATAAGTGATGAAGGAATTTATGATATATTAATAAAAGGAGCAATTCACCTAGAATAAATAACTATAATAAATGTTTATGCACCTAATATGGGTGCCCCAAGATTCGTTGAGGCACACACTGGCAAAACTGAAGGGAGAAATAGATGACTCTACAATAATAGTTGGGGAATTAATACATGACTTTTATCTATGGGTAGAACATCTGGACATAGGATAAATAAAGAAACAGAGGATTTGAATAATATAATAAATGAGTTAGGCCTAACAAACATTTATAATGCATTATACCCCCAAACAGCAGGATCTACTTTCTTCTCAAGTTTTCATGGATAATTTTCCAAGATAGACCATTTGTTGGGTCACATGACAGGTCTCAATATATTTTAGAAGACTGAAATAATACAAAGCACTTTCTCTGATCATAGTGGAATGAAACTGGAAATCAATAACTGATGGAAAAAAAATTAAAACTCACAAATATGCAGACATTAAACAATACACTCTTAAATAATCATTAAGTCAAAGAAGAAATTGCAAGAGAATTCAGTAACTATCTTGAGATTAATTAAAACACGAACACAACATATCAACACCAGTGGGTTACAGCAAAACCAGCACTGAGAGAGAAATTTATAGCCCCAAGTGCTTACATTAACAAAGAAGAAAGAGCCATAATTGAAGATGCAAATGCACACCTCGAGAAGCTAGAAAGAGAACAGCAAACTAATCACACAAAAAGAGAAAAGAAATAATAAAAATCAGAGCAGAAATACATGAAATTGAGAACAAAAACAAACAAAAATTAAGAAAGAATAGAAAGAATCAACAAAATCAAAAAGTTGGTTCTTCAGGAAGATCAACAAAATTGACAAAACCTTAGCTAGAGTGACAAAGAAAAAAAGAGATGATGCAGATAAATAAAACCAGAAATGAGAGGGTATACATCACCATTGATCCTACAGAAATGAAACAGGTAAAAGAATACTATGAATAACTGTATGACAACAAACTAGACAATGTAGAAAATGGACAAATTCCTACAAATACACAAACAGCAAACCAGCTACAAGAGATTGGAACAATCATCAAAAACTCCGAAAATGAAAAGACCAGAATCGGATGGCTTCATGAATTCTACCAATCATTCAAAAATGTTCTAATACCAATCTTGCTCAAGCTTTTCCAAAACATTAAACAGGAAGGAAGACTACCAAACTCATTCTATGAAGCCAACATCACCCTAATACCAAAGCTAGAAAAAGATAACACAAAAAAAGAAAATTACAGACCAGTGTCGCTAATGAATATAGATGCAAAAATCCTCAACACGAATACTTGCAAACCAAATCCAAAAGCACATTAAAAGAATTATATACCACAATAATGTATGTTTTACCTCAAGTATGCAAGAGTGATTCAGCACAAGAAAATCAATTAGTGTAATAAAAACTGCATTATAAATTGAAGAAGAAAAATCACATGATCCTCTTGATTGAAGAGGAAAAGGCATTTGACAAAATACAACATCCTTTCCTGATAAAAGCACTCAAAAAGATAGGAATAGAAGGAAGCTTTCTCAACACAGTAAAGTGTATATATGAAAAACCCACAGCTAACATTGGACTCAATAGTGAAAGACTGAAAGCTTTCCTTCTGAGTTTGGGAACAACACAAGGATTCCCATTATCAGAGATATTATTCAGTATTTTACCAGAACTTCTAGCTAGAGCATTTGGCATGAAAAAGAAATAATAGGCACCCAGATAGGAAAGGAAGTAAACTTTTTCTATTTTCTGATTAAACCATCCTATACATAGAAAATCCTGAAAAATCCACAACAAAGGTACTAGAACTAATAGACAAGTTCTGCAAAGTGGTGGGATAAAATATTAATTTGCAAAAATAAATAACATTTCTATACCATAATGATAAGCAATCTGAGAAGGAAGTCAGAAAAATTTTTGTTTACAGTAGCGACTAAAAGAATCAAATATTTAACAATAAACTTAACTAAGAACATAAATCCACAACAAAGCTACTAGAATTAATAGATGAGTTCAGCAAATTGGCAAGATACAAGATTAACACAAAAAAATCAATAGTGTTTCTATAGACTCCTGATGTGTAATCTGAGGAGGAAATCAGAAAAAAATTCCATTTATAATACTGAATAAAAGATTCAAATATTTAGGAATAAACTTAACCAAGGACATAAAGGACCTGTATTCAGGAAACTACAAAGCATTGCTAAAAGAAATGAAAGATGACCTAAATAAATGGAAAGACATTCTGTGTCATGGATTGGAAGACTAAATATTATTATGGTCTCAATTCTCCCTAAACTGATTTACAGATTCAATGCAATCCCAATAAAAATCCCAACAGCCTTTTTTGCAGAAATGGAAAACCCAATTTTCAAATTTATTTGGAAGGGTAAAGGCCCCCAAAAGCCAAAAATATCTTTAAAAAGAAAAATGAACTTGGAGGACTCTCACCCTCTGACCTTAAAGCATATTCCGTAGCTGTTGTGGCAAAAAAAAACAAAAAAAAAAACAGCATTGTTCTGGCATAAAGATAGACATATTGACCAATGGAATCAAATTGAGATTTTGGAAATAGATCCTCACATCTGCAGTCAATTGATTTCTGACAAGGCTGTCAAACACACCCAGCTGGGTCAGAACAGTCTATTCAACAAATGGTTCTGGGAGAACAGGGTATTTATAGCTAGAAGAAAGAAAGAGGTCTCCTATCTCAAACTTAATGCAAAAATTAACTCAAAATTGGTCAAGGACCTAAATATAAAAAATATATAACTATAAAACTCCTAGAAGAAAATATAGGGAAATATCTTCAAGATACTGTGGTAGGTGGTGGCTTCTTAAACCTTACATCCAAAGCATGGGAAATAAAAGAAAAAAAAAATAGACAAACAGGACCTCCTCAAAATTAAACACTTTCGTGCTCCAAATGATTTTAAGAAGGTGAAAGGCAGCCTACTCAATGGTAGAAAACTTTGGAAACCATATATCCAATAAGTGTTTGATTTCCATGTTATATAAGGAAATCATACAACTCAAGGATAAAAAGACAAGTAACCCAAATAAAAAATGGACAAAAAACTTGAATAAACATTTTTCCAAAGAAGAAATACAAATGACCAAAAAGCACATGAAAAGATGTTCATTATCACTAGGTATTAGGGAAACGCAGATATCATTTCATGTCTTACAGAATGGCCATTAGTTAAAACAAACCAAAACAGAAAACTACAAGTTCTGGAGAGGATGCATAGAAATTGGAACAGCCCTTCACTGTTGGTGGGAATGTAAAATGGTACAGCCTCTGTAGAAGACTGGTGTTTCCACGGGAAGCTAAATTTAATATGGTCATATGATCCCGCAATCCTGATACTAGGAATATATTCAAAAGATCTGAAAGCAATGACATGAACAGACATTTGCACACTGATGTTCATAGTGGAATTATTTACATTTGCTAAAAGATGGAAATCCAAGTGTGCATCAACCAATGAATGGATGAACAAAAATATGGTATATACTTACTATAGAATACTTCAGCTGTAAGAAGAAATGAAGCTAGTATCCCAATGACAACATGGATGAACTTGAGGACATTATGTTGAGTAAAATAAGCCAGACACAAAAGAGCAAATATTTATGGTCTCACTAATGTGAACTAAATATGAGTAAACTAATTTACTTTTTTAGAGTTAAACTCTATAGTATAGGTTACTAGGAGACAGAATGTGCATTGAGAAAGGGGAGCTGATGCTGAATGTACATAGAATGTTAAATAAGGTGGATTGTAAATGTGGGTAAATGGATAGAGTTGATGATAACACCTTATAGTGAGTATAATGTGGTAGTCTAAGGAGGTTAATGTCAATTGAAGGATATCTAGAGATAATCTATCTACTGCATAACATAGTGATTTCAGTGGTTGATGATGATTGTGGTTAACAGTACAAATGAATGTTCTTCTATTACAAGGTTTTAAAAATATGTAGATACATGGAAAAATACTACTAATGTAACATATGGACTATAGTTAGTAATATTGTAATATTTTTACAGTAATGGGAAAGAAGGTACTATACCAATGCTAAGGGTCAATAATGAGGTGTTTAAGGGGATACGGAAATTTTTTCTTTTGGAGTAATGGCAACATTTTGAAGAGGACTGAGCTTATGACAGTACAACTCTGTGATGAAACTGAGCCTCTGAGGGTACACTTTGTATGGATTGTACAAGACAGGGGACCTTATTACACAGTAAACCCCAAGGTGAATGACAGACTGTGGGTTAACAGCAAAAATATGAGAATGTTCTTTCATGAACTATAACAAATATATGCAATACTAATATGTGGTGTTAATAATAGGATGGTATGGGAAAAATACAACAAATATAAGCTATGGAATATAGATAAGCAGTAATATTCTGATGATGTTCTTTCATAAATTGTAACAAACGTGTCACAACAATGTATGGTGCTAGTGGTGGAGTCATGTATGGGAATCCTGTATGTTATGCCTTATTATTTTGTAACTCACTTGTTAAAAAATGTTTTATAAAGTGGATTGCTTTATATAAGCAAATACTTATTGCCATTTATGGGGTATCTATTTTGGGAGACACTTTAGAATATAACATAAGACTGTCCATGATGAAAGGAAGTGCAAGACTTATCCATTACATTTTAAGGATTTGGTTTCATTGATAAATAATATAATGCATTTATTAATAATTTAATCAGCAATGATAATGGCTTATAGTGTTACCAATTCCAGGAAATATTTTAAAATTTTAACTATCATCTTTAAGGCTTACACCTGATATTTAAGAATTGAATCAAGTCATTAAGAAAGTATTCAGGTGCTGAAAAGTCCTGAAAGCCCTCAAATGGCAATGTGTAGGAAGTTGTATCATCTATATGATAGGAAATTCATAAATAGTAAGCAAGTTTGCTAGCAAAATCTGCAAATTTAGTTTCTAATTTAAAGCAGAGTATTGATAAAAATAAGCAGCATATAAATCATAAAAGATTTTAGTGTTACTTGCCTCATAGTTTAGGGTTTCAGACACAGCTCTCACCTTTAATGACTATACCTTAGATTAATAAAGGTATTGTGAATGTCACTTTGGAAAGCTTGCTACTGCTAGCTTTGATTTAAAGTTAAAGTAAATTTAAAATATATGCATAGAATTGTTTTTAACTATTGCAGAAAATATAAGTCCCTTACAAAAAGAAGTTTTGTTTGTGGATTGTGATTTTGATGATGGAATACATTGAATTAACCTGGTGTGATGGCTAAGTTTATGTGGCAGCTTGGCCAGGTTATTGTGTCCAGTTGTTTAGTCAAGCAAGCACTGGCCTCATTGTTTCTGTGAAGATATTTTGTAGACTTAAATCATCAGTAAGTTGATTGCATCTATGACTGAGTTCCTCTACAAGCAACTGAAGAGATTGCCTTCATCACTGAAAAAAGTCTTATACAGTCAGTTAAAGACTTTAAAAGGAGAAATGATGCTTTCAGCAGTCAGAAGAGAGAACTTCATCTCTACTTCAGCCAGCCAGCCAGCTTCTCCTGGGGACTTCACTGAAAACCTTCATCGGAGTTCCCAGTTTGTGGCCCGGCCTATGGAATTGGGACTTGCCCATTCCCACAGTTGCATGAGACAGTTCTTATACAAATCTCATAATATTTACTATATTCTTTTAGTTCTGTTTCCCTACAGAATGCTAATACATATGGGAACAGAGAGTATGGGGTGATTAAGAGCACAAACTATGGGGCCATATCATCTGTGTTAGAATCCTGATTCCACATTTAGTGAACAAGTTTACAAGCCTCATACTGCCTCCATTTCTTGGGACTTGTTAACTTGTTGACTAAATGTGGAATTGCTTTTAGTGCCAAACACCATAGATACTACTACGTGAATATAGAATACTAAAAAAACCCTCATATATACTATTTAAATATTTGCAGCTATTACTATTATGATGATGATGTGATTATTATTGCCACTGCAATTGCGTTTTTATTGATGCCTGAAGAATTATATAATTGCAGTGTCTATTTAAGGGACTGTAAGCTGATTAGATATATATGAAAATTATAAGAGAATAAAATATTTAAAACCAGCTTCTTGTATACATTTATACATTCCCTGGTTTCTCCTAGCAGTCAGGAGTTTGTGCTTTTAGGGTCAACCTCTCTGTGTTCAAGATCTAGCTATTCCACTTGCTGGAAATATGTTATTACATTTGTATGGATTGTGTGGAAGTTCACAATGCTGTGTTTCCTCATTTGTAAAATTATGATAAAATAGCACTAACCACATTGGATTGCTGATGGATTGAATGAATTAATGCATATAAATTATTTAGGACAGTATCTACTACAAAAAGAGTATTCACCATCCCAAAATAAATTTATTATGTGTCTGCCTTTGCGTAATATATAACATATCTGCATATGCATTTTAAAAGTTTTAGCTAACAAATATAGATACAGGTTGATGCTCCCAATGTAATATTTTATTTCAGGTTAGAGCTAATAATTTAAATTAAAATTCTCCAAAAATTTAATAGAAAATCTGCTTTTACAATCTCAGTGACCTAAAATAATCCATTTTATTTCAGTATACCTCACAGTCCAATGGCATTATAAGTAACTTTAGGAAGGTCTTGTCCATGATATCATTATGGTATATTGTTTCTTTCAATCATAGGGTATCACAATCCTGTACATTCCATTCCAAAATTATACCAAAAGAGGAAAGTGTGAGGCAAGATTCTGCATGGGATATATTTATAAACCAGGCCTGGAAGTGGTTTACATCACCTTTTCTTACATTATCTGTAGAAAAAACTCACACAGGAGGCCTGGGAGATGTGTCCTTTCTCTGTCCTCAGGAGAAAAATGACTGAATGTCATAGGTTCATCACATTATCTCTGTTATAAATATTAAAATATTATGTCAAACCTCATATTGATTTTTCAAGTCATTTGTATCATCTAATATTGATGAAACATGTGAGGACACCTATGTAATAATGTAAAAAACTGGATGAACAAGAAATGATAATGAATGCATTAATGCATATGAGAAATCCCTAGTTCTTTAAACAGTAAATTGCTTATCATCACAGCTGACAGTTACTAGCAAAAAACAGTAATAGAAAGTTCTGAAGTCTAGTTCCTGGAACTAACATTGTATATTATAATTCTGCAAATAAGCTTACAGAAAATGTGCTAGCAATAATCATCCATTTTATATATTTTTGAGAACTCTGGCAAATGATCAATCTATAATGTAATCATCTAAAAAAATTGTATTGCCAAATACAATGTGTTTTCCTTTTAAGTATGCCATTAACAAAAGAATATGATTGAAAAAATTCGTTGCTGCACTTTTACAGTACTAATGTTCACAGAAATGAGTAGTACCTGCCATATAAAACTAAGTGTTCCTTAAAGTCTTTCCCTATGTAGTAATTCTATCAGGTGATGTTATTTGCCCAGAAACACAGAAAGTGATCCATATTGTAGTTTGTGTACTACTTGCAAATATTATTTTCCTAAACTCTTAGTTTCTGATGATACCAATCACTTTATTAAGATGCTATTTATATATTTAAAATTCATACACGGTATTTGTAAAATTCCACACAATTTAGGAAATTACAGAGCTATGCGACAATCACCACAGTCCACTTTTAAAGAATTTCCATCATCCCCAACATTTCCATTAGGCCTGTTTGAAGCCAATGCCTACTCCCCCCTGATCTCACAGAGACCACAGATGTTATATCTGTCCCTTTAAATGTGACTACTCTGGAAATTTCATATATGAAATCTTACAATGTACGATATTTTGTGTTGGCTCCTTTCACTAAGCATAATGTATTTGAAGTCTCTACATGTTGTATATAAGTAGTTCATCACTTTTTTTCTGCATATTATTCAAATGCACGGATATGCTAAACTTTGATTATCCATTTATCAAATGGATTGTTCTACTTTTGGGCTATTAAGAAAAATGCAACTATGAGCATTTTCTTTGGGTGCATATATCTTTTTATTCATTTTATTTATTTTATTTCTCTTGGTAAATTCCTAGGAATGAAATTTCTTAGACATGATAAGCTTATGTTTCAGTTTTTAAGAACTGGAAGACTGTTTTCCAAAGAAGTTGCACCATTTTTTCTTAGAAGAAACACAAGAGGGTTACAGTTTCTTTAAATCCTTATAACCTTTGGAATTGTCTTTCTTACTATAGAAATTCTGGTTGATGTATAATGATATGTCATTGTGGTATCAATTTGCATTTTACTGTTGACTAATGACATTGAGTACAATTATAAATACTTTTCAAACAATTTTCATGTTTTTTAATGAAATGTACTATGAGTTCTATGATCTGGATGCATACATGTATCATTTATTTCCCTGATATCTAGTTGAATTTGACAAGAAAAGCTGGATTTCTATGTGCTTCAAAAGTTTATAAACCTTCCCAAAATTTAATTAAATATTGATTTAATGGTGGGAAGGGCAAGAAGTTAGATTCCTTTGGTAAGGTCTGTCTCACAGATCTTGTTTCTAATGAATTACTTTAGTTTATGAATGCTTCTGCCATTCCAAACATGCTATTTATATTTTCATATCAATCCAGAAATAAATCTCATAAATGCTTACACAAAACAGAAAAAAACTCTCTCTAAAGCACCTGTATGTTTTTAAACTTACTAATTCATTTTTACAATCACATCAATGAAGTTAAGTTCAAATTTGAAATTGGTAATCTCTGTTTGATAAAGTTCAAAGAGTATTCATTCTTTGGGAAATTTTCCCAGGACATTGCACCCCTTTTTCTCACAATTATTTTGAGGTGTTCTCTCATACTTACCTCCTCCAAGCATTTTTTCACCTTTTCTTACATAGAATATCTTACCTATCTCTTATTTTTCAGATTCATGCACAGTCACCTATTTGCTAAGGGTTTTACTTTCTACTCTAACAATCTTAAGATGTTTCTTAAACCTTAAACATTAACCTCCTTAAGAAGAATTCTGGAACCAATGATTTTTTAAAAAAAGGTTTGGACTTCCGTGTCTTGCCAAAGTGGATTAGTTCCAATCCCGTTAATTGCCCCCTCCCTTGCAAATAAAATACCTTCAGTCTAACACAACAAACAAGCATAAGACGACTCTGAATGGTGGAAAGAAAAAAGCAGACTGGCTTGGGAACTTAGGACTTTAAGAACATGATAATGAGGTCCCAACATATCTCAGACAGGCAATTGCAGATGTGTCCAGACTTGAACTGTCAGGAGAAGCTCCAAGATAAGCCTATCTTCCTTAGCTAAAACACTATGGAAGGTGGCCCACTGTGGTTGTTTGAAGCTGTACATACCCCTAGAAAAACATATACTTAAATTTAATGGTGTGAACCCATTGTAAGTAGGACCTTTTGATAAGGCTACTTCAGTTATGGTGTGAATCGCCTCGATCACGATGGGTCTTAATCCTCTTACTGGAGTAATTTATAAGCAGAAAGAAATTCAAACAGAGAGAAAGCCACAGGAAGCCAGAAGCTGAAACAGAACCCAGAAGGGAAGGGAGAAACCAGAAGATGCCACCATGTGCCTTGCCAGGTGACAGAAGAACAAGTATCACTGGCAGTCAGTCCCAGAATGCCAGTTCTGGGGAGAAACCATCCCCTTTATGATGTCTTGATTTGGACATTTTCCCAGCCTCAAAGCCATAAGCAAATAAATGATCATAGTTTAAGCCAAACCATTTCATGGTATTTGCTAGGGCAGCCTAAGAAACTAAAACATATACCAAAATAGAAATTATTTTTCTGCTAAGCAGAGAGCTATCTTCTCTCCAATCCTACCCTCACATAAACAGGGGCATGCACAGGCAGTGACTACATGACCAAGTGGGGAGCCGATCTTAGCATTCTTCCTAGAAAAAGCAGTCCGTGTTTCAATTCTTCCAACAGGGTTATATCAGTGGATTCCAGCCACAAGCTGACCACACTCTGCTCTCCCACACTAACCCAGAAATAACATGACTTAAGGAGGTGGTGTTCAGCAGAGCAATTCTAGGGATAGTGAAGCCCATTGGCACCTCTCCATGCACCCAGCAGCAACAAGACATGATATGGCTCTGTGGGCTAGGCTAGGTAGCATTTTGGTCCTCCCCACACAAAGACCTCCGTATAAATGTTTATAGCAAGTTTATTCATAATCACTACAAACTGGAAGCAATCAATACACTCATCACTTATTGATTGGATAAACAAACATCCATACAATGGAATACTATTTAGTTATAAAAAGAAATGTGATACTAAGCCATAAAAATACGTGAATGATTATTAAATTTATATTGCTAAGTGAAAGAAGCAAGTCTGAAAGACTCATTCACTATGATTCTAAATGTGTGACATTCTGAAAAAGATAAAAAAAGACAGTAAATATACCAGCGATTGCTAGTGGTTTGGAGTGGAGGATCAAAGGGTGTAGCTAAGGGATAGCTAGGGATATCCTAAGGGAAGTAAAACTATTCTGTATGATACTATAATTCTGAATGCATAACACTATGTCAAAACCCATAGAACTCTGCAACACAAAAAGTGAACCTTAATATATGCAAATTTAAAAATATTTAGTAGATTGAGAGATCCCAGGATTAATGCAGAATATTACAAAAGAATGTAACTATATTACCAATTAAGAAAAAACTTCACTGAAAAGAGCTATGGATAAAAAGTGTTGACCTAAGTAACTGGAAATGATTGGAATCTGAAAGACTAAAGTAAGAAATGAACTGCATATAAGCACTGTACTCTATTTGATAAAAATATGTTACATGGGAGCATAGGTTAACAATTCAGAAACCATTATTCATTTATACTAGAATTCAACAATTAACTAGCTACATGGCAGATAGTGAGAGCCTGGAGTTTACAGAGAAGCTAGAATTATCCATGTGATGATAGGTTAGAGTTGGAGACATTAGTATGAATTCATGCTTAATATAAATACAGACAGTTGCAAGAGAAATATTTATAGATATGTACATGTATATGAACTAATACACACACACACACACACACACACACATATCTTTCTTGCTGTGTCAACTGTAAAGGCCTAGAAGCAATAATAATCCAGTAGCAAAGAGCATACTTAATTTCCAGCTCTTTTTTTCCAATGCTATTCTCCAACAAATGGAACCAGAGATCCTGGAGAAATGGCAGATATTAGGACCAGGGCAGGGAATATGCAAGGTGAGCCTGGAGCATCTACTCATTTTTGACAGCATGGAGGTTCTAAACACAAAACGAAACAAAACAAAACAAAACAGAATAATGGGGATCTATCAATGGGACACAGGAGCCAACCAAAGCATACCCAATGGCCAAAGTTGGAATAATTTGAGCAACAAAATAAATAAAATAATATTGGATTATACCCAGAGAATAAGATAAATATCTATAAGTCTGTATTAATATAAACATGATTGTGTAAATAAATAAATAGGGTATATAGATAAGTCTCCCTAGAAGCAGCATTCCAAATAATGCAGATACTCCACCCTCAAGAAGGTAGAGCAATACTCCCTATTCTTCAGGTTTGGGTTGCACATGATGATTTTCTTCCAAAGAGGATGGTTTAGAAAGGAGGATAAAAGAGTAACTTTACAGAGGAGAAACCTGACAAACAGTACATCAACCAGG
>JAQZBX010017668.1:22482-35443 GCA_029593785.1 Cabassous unicinctus | reverse complement strand
GGGAAGTGGGTGTGGCTCAATCGATAGAGCTCCCGTCTACCATATGGGAGGCCCCAGGTTCGCTTCCCGGGGCCTCCTTGTGAGGGCAGGCTGGCCCGCGCAGCGCGGTGGGCTGATGCAGCAAGACCTCGCAGCAAGGGGGAGATAAGCAGACACGGAAAAAACACACAGCAAATGGACACAGCAAACACAAGCAGCAAGGGGGGGATAAATAAATAAATAAATAAATCTTTAAAAAAAAAATAAAATAAATTTCATTTGGTATATCCTATCCCCAAATCTTTTACAGAAACAATTAAAAAAATTAAGCATGATTTTTGAAAAGACTTTTGACAGAGGCTTTGCACACTTTGATTCTTAAATAGTTGCCTCTAACAACTTACCATGTCAAACCAGTGAGTCACAACAGTGAAGTCATTGGCTTACCCCATTTCCAGAAAAAACAGCCATCTCTTTTCCTGTATTTCAGACCCTTTGATTTGCTAGCTAGCCTATTTAAATTCTTTAATTCTAAGTTTTTCTCAATTTAATATCCTCTGTGGGGAATAAGTAGTTATTACAAACAATTAGTCAGCGTTTTGCTTTACTTTTCTGACGTAATGACTAAGAGAGATGTAAGACTTCCTGAAGTATTCATTGCTCTTTCTACTTTTTGATTCAGTAGCCATATGAAAGGGCCCTAGATCTCAGCTATTCATGGCCCTTTAAAGTTTGTGCTATTCAACTACAAGAATGGACACAGATAGGAATGGTTTTTTAAATCAAATTCCAGTCTCAAAGATGGTCAGCAATAGACAACAGTAATGAATCTCCAAAGTTAATACCAAGATTTTATTCCTTTGATGAAATTAGGAGAAGTCATCTCTTGAAATACTTCCACCTAAAACAATTATTAATAATTTAATTCAGCAAATGCTTATTGACCATTTTCTATATGCCAGGCACTTCCAAAAGCAATGGAGATAAAATAATGACCAATATAGACAAGGGCCTTATTCTAAAGGAGCTTATGCTCAGGAGAAAATCTCTGTTCAAATAGCAATGATAATACACATTTAAATAAATAAGACAATATCACATAGTGGTAAGTGTGTTATAGAAACTTTAAAACTGTGTATTGTGATTTTCTTTGCTAAGAAGCTTTGGCAACACCCATTTTCAAACAAACATTACTGGTGTATAGTCTCAGTGAGAAATGACTGAAATGTACTGTAACCTAGATATAAGAAAATTAAACACAATCAAGTTTATTTGTGTTTTAAACTGTGTTATCAGAAGGCCTTTTGATCAGCAATGAGCCAAGAATAAGACTTCATCACTAAATTTCTACAGCTATCCTGGGAGAAGTGGCGCTGTGTTCCAGATTATGTGATAGATGTTTCCCTCTACTGGCTATCTGTATGCATCAGGGTGGTTGACGAAAATTGTCAAGGTCAGCCAACCTATTCAGCTTACACTAACCTGATGCTTACCTAGCAGCTTTCTTTTTTCTTTATGATTTCTTGCCTCGATTTGCCTTCGTGAAGGTCATGCACAATGACGAAGAGTATTACAACCTGTATGACAAATTCCACTGCAAAGTTTCTCTTTGTGATTAGCAAAATGATAATTCTGATTTACACGTAAGACTTCTGAAAGTTACATAGCATGAATTAATTCTTGAGAGAGCTATCCTTCTATAGGACTCTGAGGTTCTGTTCATTTTTCTTTATTATTTTTTCCTTTCTTTCCGATTGGATAATCTCAATGGATTTATGTTCAAGTGTGCTGATTCTTTTTTCTGCCTGCTCACATTTGCTAGTAGTAAATTTTTCATTCCACCTACTGTATTTTTCAACTCTAGGATATCAAGTTGGTTCCTTTTTATAATTTCTCTCTCTTTATTGATTTAATCTATTTGGTATGACATTGTTCTCATATGCTCCTTTAGTTCTTTAGACATAGTTTCCTCTAGCTCTTTGAGCATATTTAAAATAGCTGGTTTAATGTCTTTGTCTAGTAAGTCCAACATCAAGGCTTTCTCATGTATAGTTTCTACTGACTGTTTCCACCCTCCACCCCCCCACACACCTCCAGGTATGGGCCATCCTTTATAGTTTTTTTTTGCATATCTTGTATTTTTTGGCTAAAAACTGGACATTTTAAATAATATAATGTGGCAGTTCTGGAAATCAGTACGATTTGTTATTGTTGCTAGTTTTAGTTCCTTGTTTAGTGGCATCTTTTAATTAACTCTGTCAAGTCTATATTCATTGTTATATGTGGCCACCTAACTCTCAGCTTACCGGTCAGCTAGTGAATGGACAAAGGTTTCCTTAAACTCCGGAATCAATAAATCTCCCAGTTTTTGCTGAGGGACTCTGTGTGCATGTTGGGGCATCCTTTCCACATGCCACTTGGCAGTTTACACTCTACCTAATCCTTCATTTCCTGCTTTCACTGAGCCTCAGGGTCAGCCAGAAGTAGATTTTCTGGCCTCCTCGGGTCTTTTCTGAGTGTGCGCACGATGCTTGCCTGTGCATGGCCTCCTAGAGTCAGAGGAATATTTTGGGACAACTGGATATCTCCATGCAAAATATGAATTTGGATCCCTATCTCATATCCTGTACAAAATTAACTTAATGGTCAAAGATCTGCACTGCGCTGGCAGAGCTAAAACTACGAGAGTCTTACTAATTATTACCAGATTTTGTCTAGATCCTTGGCTAAGTTGCAAGAAATGAAATTCAAGAGCACGCCACATTGATTAGGCCAGTAATTTATTAAGGTAGGGAGGGAAGAGAAATGGGAGAAAATAACAGATCATAGGTCCCAGGTAGAGAGGAAGGGGCTGAAGAGTGATGAAAAGAACCGATTTACAGACTACAATTTCCCATTATAGATTATAAATGTCCAGGTTTTACTTGCGTGTTGATCCATGTGGGGACAAAGAAGGCCAGAACAGGAGGCAGGAGACAGGAAAGAGAGAGATTCTGTCTTTGCACTTGCTTTTTGAACCATTAATTATTCCACCCCTTTGCTAATGGCACGGGAGGAGTTCCAGCTGTTTGCTGTTTTGATTGATTACCCCACCCATCAATTCCCTGGGAGGGCCCAATGATAAGGTCCCTGGAGAATATCCGGGGCTTCTCCTGGCTTCCAGAGGAAATCTCATTCTGAATGGCAGAATCTCACAAGGGTCTTCAGCAGCCATCTTGGGGGTATTGATGTCCATGTGGACTTCTTGCCAGGTTCCAGATCCATCTATTGATTCCCTGTTTTACTAGCCTGCTTCATAATTGTTTGGTGGAATGCCTCAGTGAAGCTGTATGGGCCTGGAGTTAGCCTTTTGGGAAAGATTTTAATTATAGTTTCAATTTCTTTAATAATTATGGGATGATTCAGATATTTTTAAATTTCTTATGTTGATTTTTTCCCCTAAGAATGTGTCTGTTTCATCCAAAATTTCCAATTTATTGGTGTCAAATTGTTTACAATACCCTCTATGAGCTGCCTGGTCTGACCCCTTTTTTATTCCTGACATTGTTTATCTCTGTGTTCCCGTTTTCTCCCTCTTCGCCTTCTCCCTTTGTCTCTATCTCTCCCTCACCAAGGGCTTATCTATTACATTAACCTTTTCAAAAAACAGCTTTTGTCTTTGTTGATGCACTCTATTTTATGTTTATTTTCTGTTTCATTGATTTCTGCTCTTTATTTTTTATTTCCTCCTTTCTAATTTCTTTGGGTTTATTTTGCTGTTTCTCTTTCTTGATGTTGTATTCCTAGCTCGTTAATTTTTAGCCTTACTTCATTTCTAAAAATGTATGTAGATATAGATATAAACACAGGCACAGATTTAGATAAGGCTATAAGTGTTCTAAATATGAGTTTGGCGGCATTTCCCAAGTTTGAATGCACAGAATTTTTTTTATGTTACTCAGTTCAAAGTATTTTCTCATTTCCATTGCAATTTATTCTTTCTTACTTGGGATATTTAGAAGTGTAAAACTTAATTTCCATATATATGGAATTTTTTAGTAGACTTTGTTATTCTTTTTTAGCTCCGTTGCGCTATAGTCAGAGACCATAATCTATGATTTCAGTCCTTTGCTTTATGGCCCAGTATATATATATATTCAATTTTCTTAATGTTTTGCATTTGCTTGAAAAGAGAGTATCTTATGGTATTCTATATCCATATTCATTAGGTCAAATTGTTAATTGTAATGTTCAAATATTCTATACCTTTACTGATTTGGCCCTTCTCTTTCTAACAGTTACTGAGAGAGGCGTTTAAAATCTCCTACTTTGACTATGGATTTGTCTGTTTTCCCTGGGTGGTTCTGTCAAATTTTGCTTACAAATTTAGAATTATAGCTTCTTGGTGAACTGACTTTTAACATCATGAAGTATCTTTATCTCTATTCATGTTTTCTGACTAAAGTCTACTTGACTGATACAACCATATTTCTTTCGATGTTTGCAAGGTATATCACTGTCTTTATTTTCCATATTCTTACGTCCTAATACTATATTATAAATAGCATTTAGTTGTTTTTTGTAATCCAGTCTGGCAACCTATTTTACATCCTGTTCACTATTATTTTAATGGATATCTTCATTATACCAGGTCAAAATGTGTGGGATTTACCAGAACCCCATCCTTGGTTGCCCTGGGCTATATATAACTTTTGCTTCCACCCATATGAAGTTGCCAAAAGATCTGTTCAATTTCTTGGCTGCTGCTTCCAGAACTGGCAGATGTTCCCAGGAAATAAGTGGCCCCCTAATGCTGGGTTTCATCTCTTTGGATTTCTAGCTTTTCCTAGATCATGGTCCTGAATTTCTTTTTTACATTGTTAGCTCTCTGATGCCTTCAAGATTTTTCTCTCTGGTTTTCCTCAGGGGGAGGTTTGATCTAAATTGCCTGGTCTCCTTCTAGTGAAAGCAGAAGTCCCCTGGTTTCATTTTCAATCTGGAGAGAATCCCACCCCTTCTTTTTTGAAGTTTTCCCCTTTCTTGGCTTCCTGGTTTTCCTCATTCCTCTCTTTTCCTCAGTTTCTTTTGAATACAGCTCTTTCTCCATCTACTTTATTAATGTTGATGATTCTATCCTGTATGATCTTTCTAGACATCTCTATCTTGTCTACTGATGGAGTTTCAAATATCATCCATATGCTGATGACTTGATTTTTCTACTTCTCATTTTTACCCACCTGGCTTGAAATATGCTTTTCTCCACCAAAATGAACTTCTTGGAGTTTCTTGAACATTCATGGCTATCTCTGCATCTGTATACTCTCCATCCTTCCCTTTTACTACTTGGAATACCCTTACCTCCCTTGTCCACCTAGCAAACTCCTGTCAATTACTTAAGATTCAGTGCAGCTATCTACTCCACAAAGTCTTTTCTGATTCCCAAGGTGCCTTTGCTCTGTGTTCCCACAGAAATCCCTATGATGATGTTGATATTTTTAAATGTGTAAATATTTATGTTGCACTGCAATGTTTTTATTAAACTTTTATGAGCACTGTCCAAATTGCTTTCCATTTATTAACTTATTTAATCCTCACAACAATCCTATGAAGTTGGTCCTGTTATTATCCCCATTTTACAGATGAGGAAATTGAAGTGAAGAAACTTGCCCAAGATTATGGAGCTAATACATTGCAGAGCTGGGATTTTTAACTCAGTTATCTGGGATCAATCTTTGCTCTTAACCACAACACTATGGCTATGTCATTGTATTATCTTCTCTGTTATTTGTTGAGGGCTAAGTATTGTGCCAAGCATTGTGTTAAGTGCTTTATATGGATGATCTGATTGAATAAATAATTGTGTAAGATGGGTTCTATTCTTTTCCTTATTTTACTTAAGACATTGAGGCCCAAAAAGGTTGTTACTTCTTCCCCACATTGTATTAGATTGCAAAATAACTTTTAATTCCCCTCTTCCTTATATCCATACCCTTTGCAGATATGGCTTTGTAATTCATCTCAACCCCTAACTTGCTTTGATTGATGGAACACAACGAAAGTGAGGTTTCATTTCCAAGCCTAGGTTTCAAGAGCCTCTGTAGCCCCTTGGTGGCTGTCCTGGTGATACTACCTGAGGAACAGCACATTCCATGTTCCTGAGGCAGAAGTGTGCTTGGTCCATTACAGGAACCAAGCAGGCCAATGAGTTGGAGCAGACTGATCAGGGAGGCAGAGAAAACTAAGCAGCAGCTAGTGGGCAATAGTAAGAACTAGATTTTATTCTATTGCAGATGTTATCATTATCATAACCACTATATACTAGCCTGAGTACAGTTGACGGAATGGGGGAAAAGCCTCAATTTACATAATTTGAGGTAACTCTCTCCAGTCATGGCTACACACGTGTGGAATGCTTTGATTCCTCCACCATCTACTAAATTGAAATTTCTGGATACAAAGCCCAGAATCAGTATTTTTTTTTAAGAACCTCCCATCCTTACAATATATGGCTGTATATGTATACAAAGAAAATGTGTGAAAGGATGTACAACAAACTACAAAGTTTACCTCAGGTATATTATTTTAGTTTTGAGTAGAAATCTCTCAGCTTTTTAAACTCAGCTCTCCACGCAGCAAGATGATGACGTAACAGGAGTGACACAAGGGAGAGCCAAGACGAGACGCACCAAAAAACCCAGAACTAAGGTGGCGCAGGCGGCAGGACACCTCTCTCCTGCATCGGAGGTTCCCGGGATCCAATCCCAGTGAAGACAGGAGAAGGATGAGGAGAGGGGAAGAAACAGACACAGAATGTGGCCCAGCAAATGGACACAAAAACAGCAAAACCGGAGGAGGGGGGCAGGGTAAAAATGGATAAAGGAATCCTTAAAAAATAATAATAAAATAAGCTCAACTCTCAAATTAAAATCAGCCCTCTTAGGGACATTTCTCCATCTCTGTAAAACCGCTACCAAAGATATCCGCTTTATAACATAAAAGGATCCATTTGATACTGAATTGCACACTCTTACATTTAATATTTGTTGGATGAATGAACAGCAAGTCTTTTAAGAGTTTACTGTCAAGTAAGTTGTTCATTCCTATTGTACTGGGGAGCTTCTATCAGAGTAGGTACTGTATAAATCAAAGCATTTTTATTATGGCTACAGCAGTGGGCAAACTCCAAATGAGGCACTCGACTGTTACAGATATTCTTGGCTCAGGTTTCCAACGTAATTACCTTGTGTATATTACCAAATATATGTATATAATATGGATATGCATGTATATATTATAAATTATAATAGTTCATAACTATTTTATATTTATTATAAACCACTTTAAATCCTTTTTGGACTTAGGTAGGCTATTTAACAAATTTTAACTTATCACTGGATGTTGTGTTATGCAGAATTATTCAAACAATTTTCTTTTAAATAGGTTATAGTAGAAAACCAACTTGGAACATATAAAACTTAAAGAGAAAAGTCTTTATTGTGATATAAAATGCACTTATAAAATGTCCACAGAAGGCATGTAATTCTTTACTGCTATCTAAATTTATTGGGAATACATTATTCACCATCTAGTGTTAAGATGATGCCACCTAAAACATACTGTAAACAATGAGTTATACTCCATAAAAAATGCATCACTGATTTTCAGCAATCATTGGTTTAATAATAATTAGTTTAAGACTGTATAATCACATCTATATTCTGGAATGTCCATTTACCTTCATGTAGTGTAGTGGAATTTAATAGTATAATTGCACATGGATGGTGCAGAACATTCACTACTGAATTATTTTATATCCTCATGACAGGTAACATTATTCCTGACTGAAAATAACAGCTGCAGCTATGGTCTGCAACATAGCTTCAGGCGTCTTAATGCAAGTTTGTACGTATGTGTGTCTACATGTGCACCCATGGAACAATTTAAAGTGTATCCTTAGTAAAAAAAAAAGTGCAACATTACTGTGAATTATTTTGCACATTTAAATATTATAGTCTGATTATCTGTAAACAAACACAGCCCCACACGAATACTCTTATTTCTATTTTTTTTTTTTAAATCTGTCAACTCATAATTATTCTAATATGATTTGCTTATTGAACATACATTGAATGTCGGAAAGGTGCATATACCTTAGACAATAAGGTTTAGAAATGATGCTTCATATTTTATACTATGAAATGTACATTTCTGATATTCATTTTATGCAGCATAAGGTTCAGATCAAGAAATTCCAAATCCTGGATCCCTCATTTCATTTAGAAAACAACTCAAAATTATGGCTCTTGCAGCAGGTTGAACAGATTAAACATGATAAAGTGTTCTAGCTTCTTGTATTTCAAGTATCAAAGAAAAATGAGGCTCAAAATGTCTCTAGATTATAACTGAAAATGCAATGGTATAGAAAACAGTTAAGTGTGTTTTGAAATAAGAACTAAATTGAAACAAAATTCTTAAGCTAAATTTATAATCTGTGTTAGGCTGATAAGTACTATGACTTTAAAATGGTTTTATTAAATCTGAATATTTGTTAAAAGTGATAGAGAACACATTGTGCCTATATATGATTTCAGAGGGAAAAACTCAATCTTGATGTTTAAAACTTTTTCAACGTTTTTGATTTTGGGTTTGCTTTAAATACTAAATTTCAATCTGAACGTAAATATTTGGTCTCATGGTACTTGAAATGACTTAATTTAGAAATGGAAATTTTTAATGCGCTAGAAAGAGAATATACTAAGGCTCTTTAAATGTATCTTTCAATAGCAGAAAATCTGCAGTATAGAAAATATCTGGTACCCTTAAGGTTTCAGAGTGACTGATCTGAAATTTCAATGCCATTAAAAACAACAACAAAGAGTCAAATAGAAAAGACTGCTGCAATAAAGCACTGTGTTCTTAAAAGCTGCAGACATGATCCCGCAGTCTGACAGTTAGCACTGCTCCTCAGAATAAGCAACTTTCCACCTTTTCCTAGGCACAATAAGTTTTGAGCTTAGAAAATAACCTAACCTGGTCCTTAAATATTCATTAAGTAGAATGAATATTTTAAGGTAGTTCTCTGGGCCTAAAAAAAACATTCAGCTGTCTCACTAAAGAGTAATAAGAAGTGTATCCTACTTTGAGAGACTTTCTGAAATTGGCCTTACTATATGAAAGTTTAAGAATTATGTGAAAGTGTGGAATCATCACTCTCCGAAAAGTGTGCCAAAATTAAATATTACTATGTTGAACCCCTTCCTAGCTTTAACTCGAAAATAAAAATCATGAGTCTTCTATAACATTAATTTTAAAAACACACAGAAGTGAAAAGTGCTAATTTTTAAAAATTACAATTTTCCCCCTACTTTATACCAACATGGAATGATTTCAGGTCTCCTGTACTAAAAGCTGAACTTTTAAAAAACTAGTATTGTAATGTTTAATATAATGATTTCAATCAGTAGTGGCTTCAGTTTCAGCTGGACCCCGAATGAGTCTTCGAATCCCTCTTTTTCCTGCAGGACCTTTTGGTTTTGCAAAACTTTGTTTATGAGCATGTTGCTTGGGGTGTACTTCTTCATAAAGGAAGTCTGCAGTCAATTCATCCCCATTGTCTATCTCAATCTGTAAAAGATGAGATATAAAAAATCACAACATTCAACCATTGCCTCATGATTAGATTTGGGTTAATAAATCTTTGCCCAGAATATCACAGACATAATGCTGCATTCTTACTGCATCCTATAAGATAGTACATGATATCAATTTTTTTCTGTTACTCATGATGTGCACCACTTTGATCACTTAATTAGGGTAGCATCTTTTTTCCACCATGAAGCTACTCTTTTCCCATTTGTAATTAATAAGTATTTCATGAGAATCTACTTTGAAACTATATATCTGTTCTTCATCAAACTTTTAATTTATTCATTTATTTATACCTGTGTGGTCTCATGGTTGTTTTTTTTTTTATGGTTTCTTATTTTATTCAATGAGTTAGAATCTCATTAATTTTCATACTCAAATTATCCCTGATTTGACTAATAAGTGCTTTTGTGTCCTTCTGATTTATGTTCCAATCATTCAGCATTTCTTACTTTTTGGCACATATATCCCAAGCTCATCTTGTACTTCCCTGAACCTGTACTTCGAATTAGCCATTTATCTGAGGATGCCTAGTTCCTTTTAGAGGAAAATGGTATTTGGAAGCCAAGATTTGGGCTCTGGATCAGCTAATTGCTATTGGGGTACTGCTGCTCCATGGCCCTCTCAGTGGGAAGAGCTAGGAAATATATGAATGTATACATACTTACATCTACATTTATTTCTATATTTAAGGAAAAAAAAAACTAATACAAGCAAAGAGAGAATCAAGCACCATATGTAAGTAGTTTCACTTTGATCTTTTATGGGGAAGTGGACTAAATGGGTGACTTGAATGTATAGCTAAAATCACTTCTATTTGGTTCCCTCTTATTGCTTCAGTTTAAATACAGTCAAAAAACATCACTTTGTGGACCCTTCATCACTGGGGCCACTTGAAATCACTCTAGAACAGGGATTGGCAAACTATGGCCTGCAGGCTGACTCCAGTCCAAGCAAAGAATGTTTTTTCACATTTTTAAAGTGTTGTAAAAAAATAAGAAAAGCAAAGACAAATAAATATATGACGGAGACTATATGTAGCAAAGTCTAAAATATTTACTATCTGGCCCTTTGTAGAAAAAGTCAGCTGACTCCCACTGTAAAAGATATGCTAAAGTGATTTTTAGGAACTTAAAATGTTTGAAGGGTTCAGTACCTAAAATACTGATGGTTTTTAAAAGGCTCAAGAATAAACCATAGCTTCTGCATGCCTCACCTGAATTTATGAAAATGAATTTAAATAACTTGGTAGCTTACCACCAAAATTCAATTGTTTATGCCCTTTCCTTCAACTACTGGAAAGATCCCAACCATCCTATGTTTCACAGTTATAAATGGGAACTGTAGTTCCTTATTAAAATGGGAGTCCACATCACAAGTATGTATGATTGGAGATTTAATTTCCTACTAAGCTTTTAGCATTCAGTAGCACCTTCCAACAGAATTTTCTGCAGTGATGAAAATGTTCTATAAACTGCACTGTCCAATACAGTAGCCACCAGGCACATATGGCCAATGAGCACTTGAAAAGTGACTAGTGTAATTCAGGAACTGAATTTTAAATTGTATTTATTTTACATAATTTATATTTAGCCATATGTGGCTGTGGGTACTGTATCAATTGGAGATAGGGGTCATGATAGGTTGTCCCCAGGCAGCTAGAATACAGGAGATCCTAAGAATTTATGACAAACAAAAAATTTCTTTTCATTTATACATTATAATACATCATGAGCTACATGGAAAGACAAGAAAAATCTAGCAAAAACAGAAAATTTTCAAAAAGGTAGCTCTACCTTTCTAATTATATCCATTTGTAGTTGTCTTTCTACAATTTCTAGCAGAGGGCTCTTGCAGCTAGAATACAGCATCCGTTCTCTTATACTGCATGTATATCCAGGCATTGAATAAATAAAAACTGTAAGTTAAAATAATAATGAATAAAATTAGCAGCATATCAAAGCAAGTACTAAATATTATAAAATAACTAAGCCCACTGAGCAAGAAATCACTAGGGATATAGCAAATAACTTAATATGTTAAAAACAAAGTAATATGTTAAAAACATTATTATATCCTATACCTATGGAATCCAAATAGTCTCCTTCATGGGAATGTTTATACAGAAAGAAATGGTAACGTGCTGAATCCTTGGGAATCCTCTTTGGCAAATCTTTTAGTTCTGTATTTGTTGTGTTGGCCAAAATTATAACTTCATTCTTTATATCTATTTCCTATCAATAAGAAACAAAATATTTTCATTAGAAAACATACACAAATTCATTAAAAACAAATAATAATAATAAAACAAATAAAAAACTAGGAGACAAGCAACCTTACAGTTTTGTATTATTTGACTTTTCATAATGATCATAAATTTCTTCTGTAAATTTAAAAAAATGAATTAAAAAAATAATCCAAAGCAAAAAACAAATCCAAAATCCATTAACTATACAAGCCATAAGCTACTACAAAGAGCAGCCATTTCATAATAATCATAATGTCTCTTACCAATTGCACATAGTTGAGCTGTCTGTTATTCAGTTTTTCCAAAGCCTGAAAAGCTTCTCGAGAAATAGGAAATGCTACTCCTTGTAGTGTTTGATGCTTGGTGTCCACACTCACGTCAGTTTGTACCTAAATATGATAGGAGATTTAATTTTCTGCTAAGGTTCTAACATTCAGCAGTGTCCTATGGCAAAGATAATAAGAAAACCAAACCCCTATAAAGTCAATGTCATTCAACATTTGCCCAATCTAATATAAAATAATCAAAACAATGAACTTAAAAAGCAAATTGTTTTTCACATTTGTTCATGTTTCTGATAGCACTTTGTCAACATGCAGAGTGTATGACACACCTTTATGAAAATGTTAATAGTGAAGGCTTCAGTGAGTATACAGTGAGAGAGGAGGGTTGGAGGTTTTGTTAGTTTATATGTTTTATTTTAGCAAAATTTCAATGAGCAGTTAAGTTTAATGTTTTCAGGTTATATTTTTAATCACAAAATTTTACTTGATAAGTATTTATGAATAGAGTGATATACATACAATACTGGATATAGCTTTACTTTGTTCTGCTGGACATAAAATGCAACACAAACACCATGCATTGAATTGAAAGAAATACATATACTAAACAAAGACACAACACAGCTGAACACATTATACAACTGCAGAAGTTCCAGACGCTGAGCTTTCTTTACTAAGAACATGGGTGTGCATGTACTGGAAGGGGGGAAGGATACTTCAAGAAAGCTTTCAGTGTACATGTTTATCACTACATGATAGCTAATACAAGGTCTTGCTGGCAGTGTTGCAACAGACAGTCAAGGAGAAATTTTGCTGAAAAAAAAAA